>LUCM01007987.1:0-25725 GCA_008360955.1 Fasciolopsis buskii
CGTAGTCTTTCTGGATTTTTTCGGTTAGTGTTTTCGACCACCGATGTCTACGTAGTACCGGTAGGATTGGATGAAGTGACCAGCTGAGTAGTAGGGAGGTGATAGACCTAGTATAAGTGCCAATTCTGAGAGTACCTTATCTCAGCGTATGAAACTTAGTAGACTACACTGGTTGGGTCACGTGTTGTGTAGAGCGAGCACTCGACTACCATACTGTGCGCTATTTTGCGTTCCTCCCAAGGAATGGAAGAACCCATGTGGAGGTCAGCAGATCACGTGGCAGCGTGGAATGAGAAAATGCATAGCGAACTTAAGTAAAGTAGGTGTCAAATCAGAATGACTGAGAAAGTGCGTTTGTATTGTTAGACTGTGTTCCGTGTGTTGGCTGCTGCAGCCACTGCGCCTGTGTAGGTTAACTCTCTGTTCCCTTTGGATATTCACTCTTTTTATAGAAACGTGTAACTTTTGTGAAAAGGCAGCAGTCAGTGAGGTTTGCCTTGCTGTCTATCAATGATGATGATGATTATGATGCCGGCCTACGGACAGTTTCCACCACCTTCCGTCTTCCCCGGTGGAGTGCGGCACGACTGCACGGAATCCTCATTTTTATTCAACTTTATCTCAGAGCATGTTCTGCATAACGATTCATCTGATCTTTCGGACGATAGAGTTGAACTCCATCCTGGGGAACAAAGATTTTCATTTAGATTATGTTTTTGAAATCGTCTTGCTGAGTGACAGTACACCGGCAACGCAATGCGCATTGGACCGCTTCGCGACTGAGGTGTCCCGATACGGTATGTGTATCGCGCCTTCAAAATACGAGGTACTTCTTCAAGACTGGCAGAAGGCTTTCTGCGGTCACCGTTTTTTTGGTGATTGTTAGGAGGTAGGTAATAGCTTCAAGTACCTCGGGAGTTTGACCACATTTGGCGATGTTGGGGAGGAGATCACATCACGAATTGCGAAATCCAGAGCAGTGTTCGTGAACATGGGACACTTGTTGCACTGCCATAAAGTTCACTATCCCCTAAAGGGGAGGTTGTACAATGGCAGAATCCTACTTCACGGATGCAGAACCTGGCCTCTCCGTGTTGAGAGTGGCCGGTGACTTTCTGTTTTCGGCCATCGGTGCCTCCGAAGCATTGCTCCAGTCTGGTGGGAAATCGGGTTAGCAATGACGAGGTGCGACCTTGTGAGTTGGGTGCACTCAGTCGTTCTCTGACTGACTTTGGTGGCTTGGATACTTATCGTGTATGCCTCCCCATTGTCTCCTTTTTCGTGCACTTTTTGCACGTGCTGGCAAGCGACGCGGCAATCAGGCTAGGATTTGGCTTAGAGATCTGATGAAGTTAGCTTCAGTTTTGGCCCGATTTGGTGCCTCCCGCCTTCTTGGTGTGGGCCGAAGAGATGAGGACTTTTGTTGTTTGGAGAAGCTGAAAGATATGGCTCAGAACTGAAGTCAGTGGCGCGAGGGCTCTGTGGCCTGTTTGTAGAACTCGTCTTTAAAAAAACATTGAAAACAACCGGAAAAAATCGCAAAATGTTTGTGGTGACAAGACAAAAAATCAATGGGTTTGCCCTGTTTTTTGGTGGTTTCTCCTCTTATGGACTTGTTTTGTGAGTATATATATATATGTATTTATAAGGAAACGTTGTTTATTCCATTTGCATCGCCGACGGTTTTATGCGTCTTCAGGCAGTCTTTTGCCCGGAAATTGGTTGTGGTCTTGAGGTATGTTGTGCTCGGCTAATGATTGAAACAGGCCTTCTGTGTGCACATTTTGGAGTTATCTAGGCCAGTCCCGGTTGAACTGTTGCTTGACATCTGAAGGGCTGTGTCCATCGTTCACATCAACCGAGGGGAGTAACGGTCGACAGTGACAGTCAGTTGCTGTTGACACGTACAGAAACGTGCAGTGAAACAGTGCACGCTATCATTAACTAGGATCCTCCCCTGCGATGCGCGTTCGGGTTTGGCGCGCAGGGGAATCCCGACGCCATCGTTCCTAAGACCATTCGAAATTGTGACACCGAATGTGTGAGGATCGAAGCGAGCGAATAAGTTTACAAGAGGTGATTATTGAAGTCGGGTCCTTTCTGTATGTTTCAGAATCTCTATTTTCAGTGTCTTGAGTTCTAGTTTTTTGCGCCATCCGGTTTTTGCTTCCGGACCCTGGAGGCAGCTAAGTTAATTTAACACCCTTCGGGCCCCAAATTATTTTGAGGATTTTCGTTTTTCAACCAAAGCCCTTGGTTTTCAGAAGAACTTGCCTGAAGGGTGCGGGGAGTGACTGAGTGAAAGTACATCGGTTTGGATTAATTATTAATTCATCCATTTTGTCCGATTGAGTTGCCAGAATAAATCATCCCCTACCTGGAGGACCGGGCAATTAATTTGAAAGACCTTTTATTCATTTCATTTTCAAGCATGATCGAATCTTCGGCCATCTTGCACGACTCATTAGGTCATGGACGTGCACAAGCCGTTGCATTACGTCAAGGTGCATTCTCGTTGCCACGTTTTGTGTATGCCGCAAGAGGTAGAAAGAGCGACCGTTTGTATAGATTGAGATGTTTTTTAGACCGTCGAGCTGCTTTGGCCGCATGCGAAACATGATTAAATGTTTGGGGCATGCGTTGCGCGTATGCACGGATAATCGGTTTCGATTGAGTGTTATTGCAGGTCGACTGTTGGCCGATCAAGACTGTGGCGGTAATTTGTAAACTGCGAATTATATATTAGTGTCAGGTAAGCGGTAGGTTTGACGAGGTTTTCTCACCCAAAGAATTGGGGGCTTGAGTGACATGAATCAGTTGGACTAATTTTGACGTGGCTGAAGTGGATCTTATATAAGTCAGTTTAATTCAGTTTGACGTTTTTGTTCACTTATCGCGCATGAATTCACTGCTCTGCCTAGCCGGAAATTCCGTTAAGTGGCAAATAAGCCGGATTTTCCAACTTACTTCGTTTTTTGTCACACCAGCCGAATTTCACTAGGACATGACCGGTTAGTTTTCCACCAGCTTTCTTTAGTGTAACTGATCATCATGAATTACTTTGTTCCTTTCAGTCGTTGTTCACAATTCTGGACCGGGGCCGCCGCTGTCTCCGAGTAAACCATCCATGACAGGAGGAGCCCGCTTAGGTCATCGAGACAGTGAAGTGCGAAAGGAAAAAAAAATTGGGCATCGACGGGTGACGGAAGAAGGCACTGTCACCTATAAGAAGGTTAGTTGTTCTCGATTGAAGTATTTATTTTTCGACACCGATTTCTGTATCATAATCGTACACAGTATCGCCTCTTCAATTCATACAGTTGATTTGCATGCTCTATCACGATACGACTACACTTCGGATTAATGTTACGGCTTGTATGCTTCCGTGAACCGACGTGTTATACAAGATAACTTATCTCAAGCCGAAGATTCAATCGGGCCTGTAATATTAACTAGTAGAGGGTTACTTATAGTTTACACAGATCTGAGTACAGATCATATGCCAACGATATTATATTGCAGAGTGAGAAAGAGAAAAGGAAAAGAAACAATGTGCAGAGTTCACACATGACAATTGTTCCATTCTCCATCTCCACGTCTTCGGCGGCCCATCGGGATCTGTGGATCCCATTTTGGTTTGACGCTACCCACTTGCCCAAACCGAAGCAGACGTCTATCATATCATGCCCTATTTTGTGTTCCTACCACGGAGTGGAAGAAGCCATGTAGAGGTCAACAGATCACGTGGCGACGTGAAATGAGGAAATGTAAAGCAGGTCTCTCACGTCTTCGTGGTTGGGATCCGAAAGACCCGTCAACTAGCTGGCTGGAGACACTGAGCATATGGCAATGAACGGCGAACAGTAGCGATTGTGTTGTCATTTTCTGTCGCATCAGAATGATTGGAAGAGTGCGCTCGCTCAGTTAGACTGTGTTCCGTGTGTTGGCTACTGCAGCATCTTATTTGTTCCCGCCTGTGTAGGTTCACTCCCTGTTCCTTTTGGATATTCACTCTTTTTATATAAACGTGTAACTCTGGCGAAAGGCAGCGGTCAGTGAGGCTTGCCTTAGTGTTTCATGGTAAATTTTGACGATGATGATGATGACTGTTCAACCAACGGCCTGGACGCCCATGGTTTCTGCGATTTGAGGCAAGAAGCTCTGCATGGCGATTACGGAGACTGTTTTATCTGATCCCAGTTTCCACCCGGAATCTGGATAATTTGTTAGGAGGACAGTTACAGTGGTGGTGGCTGAGTGAAAGCACACTGAAAGTTATTCGTCCCTTTACTTAACCCATTTCGGTTGCCAGTTCAATCAACCCTATCTTTGAGGACGCCTCAGAATGCCACGGCACGGTCGAAGGGTGGGTGTCTCAGGCTCCGAGTCGGTTATTTGCACTGAACGCCTCTCGAAATGCCCCCAAATAACCAGTGTATCAAAGAGCATACGCCGAGGAAGTTCCACGCGCTGCTTTCTTTTACTGGAGATGTCCACACTAATGTGCGAGAACGAAGGGCAATGCCCGGGCCCTCCCCCTGGTCGGCTGGTTTTTCTTAGTTTACTGATGCAGTGTGCGATCTGGTTACTCAGTCGTTAATATTTTCGAATGGGTCCTTGGTTTTTTTCTAATATCTGGTTGTTTTCGTACAAGATGCCATTTGGGTGCTGGCGATGACGAATGGGACCACCATCTTTTTTTGCCGGCGGTGGCCAAGCAGATAAGCTGACGTTCGGACGTGGTGGTCCCGAGTGCAAATCCTCCTCCCCACTTGGTAGCCCTCTGTTGGCCGCGGCCCCCTTCCTGAAAAATGATGTGCATTGTTATTTCATTAATAAAGGAGGTAAAAGATAAAAATCTCTTCTATGTAAATACGCGGGGTATAAAATTCTCTGACCAAACATTGGATGAAGGTCGAAAATTCAGCATTTCCCGATCGTCAGACAGTTTCAAACGCTAATCTGCCGTCTATTTTGCTGCATGTAAATCTAAGAAATGTGCCGTTTCCTGGCCAGTACGACGTGAGTAGTTGTTCCGCTGTCCGGAAACATAGATACATGTCATTTTTCACATTTGCCCAAACGTACACATTGAATGCCGAGCATCATGTTCATCGTTGTGTTCATGCCACTAGTGCTCAAATAATGCGAAAATGCTCGTTGTGATATCCTCGCTCGTAACCGATCGGATTTCATCAATTTTTCCTGCGTATACAGAAACCTACTTCCGAAATTCAGCGGGCTTTACAGTTAGGAATCCATCACCACATCGGTTCGGTTCAACAGAAACCGTTACGTGATGTGTTATTTCGGGATTTTCAAACTATCGAAACGGTTCAGTTTCCCGCCTCGGGCACTAAAACCACCCCGGCCCACTCGTTATCCGATTTCCGTTTCCGAACATACGCCCCGATCGCTTTTCGCAACTTTCGGAATCGATACAAGCTGGACATAACCGATTTCTTGGTGAGTCAACCTACATTTTCTTGTCCTTATTTCCTTTAAGTCTAGATCACTATTATGCGTCCGTTTTTTCCCTTCGGTCTCTTCCGCTAGTGTGAATGTCACCCCAACCGCAGGTGAACTCATACACCAGATGTGATGCGAATGCGACAGATGACTAGATTCATCGTGTGTCAAAAATATCTTTTCGGGTAGCTGGTAGGATGTGAATGCCTGTAGCTGGGATGCACGGTTTACGGTACACGTCACTGATCGAATGGACCCCATTTGAAGATCGGTCTGATATGCAAAACCTTCCTCGTTAGGTTTTGATTGGATCGTCGCAGGATTGTTGTCGACTGTTGATTATCGATGGATTTACTCGGCTAACCGTTGAACTTGCGTGTTGTTTGAAGAGAACTTTGTCCTCTCGGAGATCGTCGGTTGAACAATTACATCTGGCTTGATGATGGAGTTCTTGTTAGTCTTCGTTTGTTTACCATTGATGTCAGGCTTGTAGCAATGAAAACTAGAGTAGGCTAGTAGAGAGTTAATGGTTGTGCAAATTAAAATCTAGGCTTGTGGTATACAAATGTTGATCACTCCCCGTTGGTTTTCAATAGGTAAAGTGTTATCTGGTTGTTTATAATCGGTTCATGTTTGGTACATGAAACGTTAAGACCATCATTCGTTTTATTTTTTTGAAGAACTTAAAGGCCATTGTGAACGGAACTAGATGAATCAGAAGGGAGAAAAAAGCATAAGATGAATAATGAAAAGAATGTTTTCTGCATATTCCTTGCATAGAATCAATTTAGAAATACAGTCGTACATTTTCTTTTCTATCATTAACAAACAATACATTGGCTCCCATCGAGTACAGTGGACTGGCCGGTCGACTCGATCAATTTACGAGAATTACTTTGTTCCATTTCTGACACTTGTGAAACTGAGGTGAATGTGAAGAGCCTTGGGTCTCAATTCGTTTCTGTTTGTGGAATCATTAACCTTGCTCCAACATACTCTGGTTTTGGTTGCTACTTAACAGTATCATGCACTCAAAATAGAACGAGAGAACAAGGAATAATGAAGATCGATGGCAAAATAGTAAGTTGAAAACCCATACAGAAGAAGGTTACGAATGCAAAGACGTCAGTGACCGTCTCACTGAGCCATATCACCCACTGTCTCCAACCGTTTCTTGGGCCGGTCTCGTGGACCCTAACCCCGTAGTCTAACTTCACCTACACGAGTCACTGGTTAAAGTTTTATGCTTTTTCTCCATGTCATCGACTGGCCACCTCGACCTACATCCCAACCATTACCTGTGTTGAAAACAGCGTGAAACGGGGCAATTCTCCCGCGGGCCCGTGCAAAATATGTCCCAACCACCTTAGCCTATTCACATTCAATGTTACTTCTAAAAGCTGGACCCTAAGACCTTACGTCTAACTTCTAAGCCACTCATGAAATTTCCCCATCATATTCTACGAAGACAACGGTGTTCAAACACCGGCATCCCTTGGAGATCTGTTCACAGTGGCTGTTTCTGAACCGTGTAGAAGGACGGACCACACCGCTGATGTGTATATTCCACCTTTGATTGGCAATCGGACGCTACCCCGGCACCACGATTGTCTCACTTTGGCGAATTCCGATCGGGCCTTCTGTATAAGCAGAGACGCTTCTTCCGATATATGACCACTAAGTGAGATACAGTTACCCAAGTAACCCGATATACCTACCTCACCCAGTTTTGGCCCTGCAAGAATAAGTTTCGGTTTTGAGCCAATCTACTCCTGTAACGGTATTTTGCGCGTCAAAGGTGCAAACCATATCCCAAAGACACCGACATCGAGAAAAAACCTGCAATTTGCTTTGGGCTTCACTTAGTACCTCAATATCGTCCGCTTATTCTCAATCAGTGCCACTATTCTCACACGAGGATAGGGTTATCTCCGTAATCATCTCTAAAAGAAAAGGCCTAAAGAGCCAACCCTGGCGAACACCACTTGCCCTCGTGAACTCGAGTGAAAGGTCGTCGTAAGCACGAACTCGGCTTCGGCTGTTCGAATAGAGAGATTGGATGAGTTTAATGAATTTCCCTTCCGCACCGTTCAATGACGCATCATCACAGAATTACACGACCGACTGAGTCGACCGCCTCTTTCGAATCAAGAAAAGCAAAAATCGCAGATTAACGGAACATGTTCTGCTATCTTCCGGCTTTGAAACTCCGTCGAATTTAAATTTTTTTGACCCTCCCAATCGAATATTGTTTGACTAGCAACGTACGATGCGCAGTCCCACACACTGACAGAAAACACAAGCTGAGAAAACTTACTTTTCGAAGAAAGACGCAGAAAACAGGACCTTCGGCTCAACTGTATTTAATGCTGGACCAAAATACGATTATGCAGGAGCATCCCTCTGTTTGTGACCCTGTGAGTTGAAATAGTGCCAACTGGTGTTCGGGTATTTTACTTAAAGATCACTAGTGACCCATCAAAATTACGAAGCATATGACATCCACCATAGTGAACCTCATAATTTGATTATCAGAGCAGGATTTTCCTATGATTCACGGGCACGATTGGCTGAATTCATGAGGCGTGCGCGCTGCGGAGTTGTATTCACGTGCGGGTTCATGTTCTGCCTAGTTGGAGAACTTTTCACATTTGGATCAACTGTGCACTTTCAATTTATCTTTGGTTAATCTGACGCGGTGTTTTCCTTTTGAGTACTCGCTTAGTTCTTTTTTGAGTCTATAGTGTTACTATGCTTGAAACATCTTGGAATAAAGGACTGTCCATTTTCTGCCCTCAGTTCCGATCACCCGTCATCGGGGGCAAGTGGGAATTTTTCTTTGTTTCTCTATTTCCTAAATCTAAATTACTTTCTAGAGAATTCTGAATTTTTCTGATACGACCTCGGCAAATAACCGGACGTCAACTATTATACGTTTTTGTTCTTGCTCTGTCTTGATGGTCAACGCCGATTTCTACCTCTGTGTACTTGTGTCTGTATCATCAGTAAAATAGAACTCGAGGTACCCGTCGTCCTACATTAGGCATCGTCCATCTACCTTATGGATTAGATCGGAGTAGGGTGCCCTAAGTCAACCCTCTATTTTGGTTTGGCCTACTGGGTAGCACCGAATCCATATAGAAATCATGGATGCCGATGGATCGCCGATGAAGTGAAGGTGCAGAATAGAATAACCAGCATGTGTTATGAACTCTGCGCAGTTTCTCTTTCTTTCTTTTCTATTCTCTTTCTCGCTAACTGTTTTCGTCCTTCGTCGTGATTCCGATGACATAATCTGCATTCAAATTTGAGCAAACTATATAAATGTAATTGTTGTGGAATTCGGCACAGCAGCTTTCGTATATCGCCTGTTCGTTATTTTAAATTGCGGCGAAACCAGCGATACAGAGGAACAAGTTTTTGTGTAAGTGGTTTGCCGAACCACATCAAACGGCGAGCTTTCTACCAACAGGTTTTTCCAAACGGAGCTGTTTCATTTTCATAGTGGGGTAAACCACAAACCGTTCCTCCGTTGCAATCGGGCAGGCTCTCAACGGATTGTTGAACGTTACCACAAGGCACTGCACTTATCCGTCACTAAGTATTCAATTTCTGTAGTCCACGCCCAAGGCCTTCACCGTACTTAGGCTACCTGCAGAGAAATCCTCTATTAGTAGGGATCTATTGCTATGCGCCAGCGGCCCGTGGCCGTTTAAATTAGTAACGGATAGGTGCAACATCATGTGGTGAAGTTCAACAAACCGTTAAGAGCCTGCCCAGAAGCATAGTGGCGAAGGCGTTTGACTCAAAATCATTCCTCCCGGGTTCGCGTCCCAGTTCGGGCGTGATGGATGTGCACTGCTGGTGATTCCTAACAAGGATGAAACAGATGTACAGTGCTTCCATGGCTTCTGAATTGTGAGTTGAGTGTTGATATCACATGGCAAATAATATGAGAACATAGTTTCCTATTTCTAACACCTAATTAATCATTCATTGTTAATAAATGATCCTTTAGCTGTGACTCGGAGATTTGTCACTCTCGAACGTTGTTGTTGATTTCCCTTATTAATGCAATGAACCCTTCTCTTTCTTTTTTTGTGTAAGAACTGTTTGAACAGAACAATTTGGTGGATCTTGGCCCCCTTGCATTTTATGATAGTATTTTGAAGTATAGGCTCTCGTAATGGTAACACGCTTCTGTTATACGCTTCGTATCCTTCCGTTCTGTCTCAAACAAATGGCTCCATTAGTTATTGATGGTCATTGTGTGCTACTTTATATAACGACAAACACTTATACCAAAGAAACGTTCACATTAATTACTACTTGATTTGTCATCTTACTCAAATTAGCTATCTGTTATTGTTAAATGCTATTCGGAATCTTGGTCCTGACCTTGACCATTTGTAATCGAGCAAAATTTTGGCCGTAGTCTATCAAGGTTCTCAGGCTACCGGAACAATTTTCACCCAATTTTCTTTCATTTCCGCCTGAATGCATCTGGTCGCGCTTTGAAGGCTATTGCAGGGATGCGAACTACGGTTTTACTAACCTAATTCATTACCAATCGATTGTTGATGGGAATCATTTTTGGAAGGTAGACGAATCATTTTGATGTTGTTGCTTTTGCTGCCTACTTGGGTGAGTGTAAATTGGGAGATACTCGCGTCACTAACCGATTTGTCTTGGTGGCGAGCGAAACTGTCGAACGAAGAACTAGTTCATTACATTCCGGTCTTCATTTATCTGCATAAACCTCTGCGAGTCTTGCAAAAACAGCTTCCTCTGTTTGTACTTGTTCGAGAAAATTTGATTTAGCCGTTTGCATGCGCAGGAATACGCGCTCAAGATCACTTTCACACCCCGGTGGTGCACTGTACCCTCGCCACAATTTTGAAATCTTTAGTCTGTCTAACTTAGGCGCACTTTTACCACGTATGTGGAATCAGGGAATTTTCACTCACTCTGGTTCCCAGCCGACTATTCGAGTCCATAAAACACGGTCTCCAGAATCTTGTGCGAAAAAATGAATGTAAGATGCATGTAAACCTTATTATGTTTTCTGATCACAGACTGTCGTTTAGATCGCGAAGACCTTATTAATAGTGGAAATAAGACCTTCAGTGTGTCCTCAGCTGAGAGTGCTCTTCCGCGTTTATATTTTTTCATTAAGTTTGCTTCGAACTCCTCGATTACTTTGGGATCCGTAAGTCAGGATTGAGGATAAACCTATGAATACAGAAAAATGGCCAAAAGTTCATTGATCCGAACCTTGTGAACAAACATTAGCTAGGGTCAACTTGGATTTTCCGTGTCATTAAATATATATATATGTATATATATATATATATATATATATATAAAGAGAGAGAGAGTTAAGAAGGCGTGCACTGAGTTAATACGTTTATCGTGACGTTTCGATCCAAGCTAGGACTCGTTGTCAAACGTGAATGAGTGATTGAATGGGATCGCTGGTTCCTTTCGGTTTTGTGCACTGTCCGTCTGTTTGTCTCTCTATTCTGCATCCGGGTCTTGTTAAGATGACGTAATGTTTGTCAATCTCGACATGCCGATTGAACGAGTTATATATATTTTAAGTCAGTCAATTTTTTGCCCGATAAAAACATCAATGCTGATATCCTTATATGGTTATGGGACGACTTCCACTTCGTGCTAGCTAAAAAATTAATGGAAATGATGAAAACCAACCTAAGTATGCGTCAATTCGCGTGATGAAGGATCGCCATAAGCGCTTTCGGATTTAACGATTGAGGAGATGTGTGCTTCTCTGATACATCCTTCAATAAGATTAGTGCCACAGAAGTGCACGATCACCCGAGTCGAATGCTGCTTTCAAATCAAAAAGGGCATATTTGGGTTTGCGTGCATTGCTTTATCCCTACAGCTGTCTTGCGGCGAAAATGTATTCGATGCAAGCCGGATGGGATTGAAACCTAACTTATTCTCACGCTCACGTCCTTCGCAAGCACTGAATCGTTGACAGAAAGTAAGATCAGATAACAGCTCGAATACGAAACTTGACAAACTTATTCCTTTGCGGTTTGCGCTTGAGTATCTACCAGCTTTCTTGTGAAACGATTTAATCATAGACTAACACCAGCTATTTGCTTATTTTCCCAGATGGACCTCAGGAGTTTTGCCAACCCCAATGCTAAGACTTCGCCGCCATCTTTGAAAATGATTCAAGTCCAGGAGCCTTATAAATTTCAAGGAAATCTATATCTCGCACGTTTGATAGACTGCAGATGTTTGCCCGTACTGTTCCACTTGCAAACAAAAGTGGAGGGTCAGTTATTAAAATGGGTCAATTAAAGTGCTGTTCGAGATGATTCTCTCAAAGTTCCTGGCTGTTAACGGATTCCTTGATCATCTTAGTCATCCGGTTTTCATTGGTCAGTGTTCCTAATCAGCCGGTTTAGATTGTGGCTTATGTGAATAACCACAGTATTTCTTTCCGCCACATCTTAGCCCGTCATTGCTCGCGAGCATTTCGTAGGCGCCAGGAGAGTTAATTTTTCAATAATTCGCGCGTCTCATTCCGGGGAGGTGGATTTACAAGCTAAAGTTGAGGGTACCTTTCGTTTGTTAGACTTGCGTAGTCTGGAATGTTGCCTGATGTCTGCCGCTGAGTGTTGGATATTTTTTGGTTTGCTCCCAATGTTCACCCGGATTCCGATCGTGGACTAGGCACAAACCAAAACAAACTCGGTCTAGAGCATGGCCTGAGTCCACGGGGTGGAATCAAAATAGTCGATAGTCTTTGGATGGTCTTCGCCATCGATGTCTGATGACGGTGTAATCAATCTGAGTCCAATGATGTAAAGGTGAAGAAATGCGCCAAGTGGGTCGATGCTACACTTATAAGAAAAGTTTATGCAAGTCAGGAGCAGTCTTTGATCCGAACAAGCGTACAGAGGCGGTCGCTGTTGCCGATTCGACCAGCTCTGACAGCAAATGGGCCTATGAGTTGTCGTTCTATCTCCGCTAAGAAGCCAAATTAGACGTTAGTCACCAACGGTGCCCACAACGTTCGTTGAACGTATACTTTGAAGTCCCCGGGACAACTCTCGGTGGAACTCGTCTTTGGCCTCAGAAGAGCTACAGTCACTGGGCGTATAAACGGATATGACAAATAGACCTGAACTGTTCAGTTGACTGCTATTTTCACATAAACGACCGTTGACTGAAGTCCGGTTTAACAGCGCACCCTCGGCTCGTTCTCAATGCTATCTCGACGCCTACGTGATCTCGGGTGTTCAAAACCGGATCACCGGACACGCTGAGGGCGAAGCAACAGAATGAGGTTGTATCTGGGATGCAGCTGTTGATTATGGAGATATTATCTTGTATAAGCGTTTCGGAGACACAACCCCCATCCGTCTTAAAATGTTCAGGAGTTCTAGCTAAGTTAGTCATCTAGTCTATTCCTGATGAAGGCGGCCACTTAGGCTTAATTAATGCGCTCGACTGAATTTACCGTTAGTGCTACCCTCAGATCAGTCTGCGGGCCAACATTCGCTCATGGAATCCCGGACTGACGCTATATCGGGAAGATGGAGGTTGATGAAGTTTCTTATAGAAAAGATGCAGCAGATATTTGAGAAATCGATACTTTGCGGGTGCTCACATCGTACAAAGAATTTTTCTCTGGGATCTATTGGGGCAGATGGCTCAAGGGATTGATCCGTAAAGCAAGGACGCGGCAAGCCAGCCCTGAAACAAGACCGAATCGCCTGTGAGGAGGCTTCAGGTCTGTCACGTGAGACCCCGTTGCGGACCGGGTACAGGGACAGAGACGATCGGGGGGTTGAAGATCAGTTCACTTAAAAAGGGATGACTGATGAATGATTGGAAAGTAGTGTGAAAAAAGTTTTGAAATGAAAATTAAGTTACCGTTTGGCACTATATATATATATATTATATATATATATATATATACCTAATGTTTGTGTGCAATATCCATACCTGAAAGTGATGTGCTATCTCATCGCAAAGTGAGGGAGTGGTGGTTTTTCTGACTAGATGTCCGGAAAATGAGTATAGGGCAAATTAGGTGGTTATCCTTAGGTAAGTTTGTGACAATTGGACTAATGCGTTGCGAATTTGATCACCCTTGGTCACATGATCGGGCCTGTACGCAGATGGTTCACATTCCAATCAAGTTGCTTTCAGTCACTTCATTAGGTCGTCTCTCCTAGAAATACTCATATTATTCTATGCCTAGGAAGAAAAATAATATTACCATCGATAATTTTCATATAGATTGACTATCCGGAGATTCATCCTTTCTTGACTTGCCGACCAGGTCATTTGTGTTTTTGTTCACCGTTTTTTGGTTTTGTAACACAATTCTCTTTTGTTTGTCTTTCTGTAAAATATCTTTCTAAGCTTCAGGGAAAACAGGTGTATGGGTTAAACTTGGGGTCGTTTTTAGCCCCTGTTCCCAGAGTAGTTACAGTTTCAACTAGGGTGATAAGAAAAACGGGAGTGCAGTCAGTTGTAAGCTGGTGTACACGAAATCTTCATTGAACTGTTCAGGGAACGCTCGAATTCATTCAATCGGTTGAACTTGTTATTTAACTGAGGAACGAGTTGGACTAAATTATCCCATGAACATAGTTCGGCTACGGTATCCGACTTGAGAACAACTGGTGTTCGCATTACCTTCATTTCAGCTTATTTGCTCAGTTCAGTTTCATTCTTTACAGGAGTTTGCTTCGAACGGAATTGCTCTGATCTTGTTTGCTACCCCGCAGCATCGTTTGCCATCCCGCAGCATCGTTTGCCTAACAGGAAAAAAGCGGAATCTAATAGATAAGCAATTATCAGGAGACGAGTTATTTAAACAAGAATAGATTCCGAAAGGTTGTTCGCCGCTAGGATATTTGGGCATGTCATCTAAAGTATCCCCGTCTACTTTGGGAAGGTCTCGTGAGTCCAAAGCGCATTACTTCTTTTTTGTTTGCCCGCTTTTGTCATTTTATTCTTCGAGGCAGCAACTGAAATGAAAGTACAATAGTGCAAGGTTGTTGGTTGTTTCTGCTGAACTATGCCAATTGATAACCGAACCAATTTGTTTCCAATCCCAGACATTTGCTGTTTGAATATGGGTGCGAGCAGAACAATTAATTCTCGTTAATCCTTAAGTTTCCGTTGATGGTTTGGTGGGGGTTCGATCAGTTGTTCATAATTTATTCAAACGAAACTGTCTACACTGTCATCAGTCTGACTCACAAACGGTATTCGATCGACCAGTGTCACCGTGGTTGTTACGCTTGGATCCACATCAAAGTGGTTGATAGAGCCTTTCGTCCGATGAACACTATTCATTTTCGGAAATCACTCACCGCATCAGATTTAAGCAGATCTAACAACGGAATAGGTTATCGTTTGAGTCATTCCCGGGTTCTCACTAAACGACAGCGAATTCGTCAAAGTTGAATAGACGTGAAACGTCGAGGTCAGAGAAATGTAAACACGGGTTTATCAACGGACGTAACAGAAATCAATAGGCGAGATTGAATCAGTTTTATACACTGGAACCAAGTAACTAGGTCAGTATGCGGTATGTGTCCTTGTGCAAGCGTGTTTTTTCGTTTGCATCTGTTTGGGCTTCCGGTTGTATTCATATGGGCGTTCGCGTGAAGTGTGGTCAATTTAACTAACCTTTGTTATCCTTCATGATAGGAATCAAAAAAGAAAAGGGGGTTGGTGCATCTATCCATAAGCAATCCGTGTACTTTTGATACTTGCGAGGAGGATAAGGATGACCATTCGTGATCATCCAAAGGATGGTTTTCACAGAACCTACTTGTCTGACTGTGGGAAGAGACAAGGGCAGTGAAATTCTCTCGGTCGCAGCGTTCGAAGATGAGTTGCGCAACTGAACTTTTGAAAATTCTGCGGTGGATATGCCTGTTTATTCGATCAAAATCATGCCCGCAAAGTTTCTGCGGTACTGTTTTCGTGACTATCCGGCAATCGCTCGTCTAGACGCCGAAATAAGGACTCTCTTGTGTTTTCTACACTCGGCAGCCTTTACTTGGTCGTGATCCTCACTTTCTGTTTGTTTTACGAATAAAAAAGGGAGTAATCGATATGGAATGTTGTGGTGCGGGAAATGAGAGTTTGTTCCCCCAACTATTCGTCACTGAACTATTTGGCTACTAGGCGCTTTTCCTTTGTGAGCTTCGTTCTCCGATAATTATATTCACCTATCCGGATGCATGGGTTATTTAAAAGAGTACTAATTAGAATCGTGATTCAGATCAAAACGCATAGTGCAGGCAGATGCATGTTTCTGACGATTCATTCTCGAGCCGTTACATTCATGCGAGTCTGGCATAATATGGGATTAGGGGAAAACTTAGTACCTATTCAAAAATACAGTGAGTGTTATCGCAAGACAATCAGTGATCTGGATCGGTGAGGCGACCAGGAGTGACGTCATCGAATTTTGGCCAGGGTAGTTCCAGGGCATACAGGAGCTTCTTTTACCTGAACGGTTCAGGCATGAGAACACGTATGGAGATTCGTTCAGCGGTCTCTAATATCCTAGACCTCATCGTTTTCGATTCATGATGCGTTGTTATGTACGTAACATGGAAAGCGTTGTTCAGTCCTACCAGTGGCCCCGATTTGAGAAAATCAATTCATGTGGACCTGTGGTGCTAATTACGTGGTCGGACGATAAGGTATTCGTCTAAATGCGTCAACCGCACTAACTCCGAGGGATGAATGGTTGTTTCCAGCTTGAGAACAGCCCATTTACTCGAATCAGGGCCACTGGTAGGACTGAATAACGCTTTCCATGTTACGTACATAACAACGCATCATGAATCGAAAACGATGAGGTCTAGGATATTAGAGACCGCTGAACGAATCTCCATACGTGTTCTCATGCCTGAACCGTTCAGGTAAAAGAAGCTCGTGTATGCCCTGGAACTACCCTGGCCAAAATTCGATGACGTCACTCCTGGTCGCCTCACCGATCCAGATCACTGATTGTCTTGCGATAACACTCACTGTATTTTTGAATAGGTACTAAGTTTTCCCCTAATCCCATATTATGCCAGATTCGCATGAATGTAACGGCTCGGGAATGAATCGTGGAAAACGTACGTTTTCCTACATCACGTGTTTTCATTCAAAGAATATTGAAGAGCCAGTCCTGTCATATATGCCATCATTAATGAAGTAATTGTTGTTCATCACGCATTTGACGAACTTTGTCCACAAAGAATACCAGCTAACACATTTTCACTCATTATCAACACGAAAAAGTCGAAAATATAATATTTTACAGTGTACCGTCCTGTGTATATGCCTTTCAGCTGCAGCATAAGGCAACAGTTTAAGTTTGCATTCATCGTTAGATCCTGTATTCCGATTTGCCAATAAGCTGTCCGCCACTCGCATGGGTTTCATGATCCGCGTATCGTTGTATGATCTGCATAGTGCCAATTTACTTGTCACGTGAAACAATGCACACGTACTCTAACGTGAAAAGTACAAACCTCTAAGTGGATTGAAATGGTGAACCAAAAACATTCGTTCTTTTGGGCTTCTATTTTGGACTGATTAGCAAGCATTTGGGTTATTTGATTTCACAGCCCGTTTACGCACTAGCTGGGGGTTGGAAAAAATGTTGTTCTCTCGTCTATCGTTTACGGATCTCTTATTTGTAAACCATTCCGTGTTTGAATTGGGAAGTCTGGCCCTCGATGGTCATCATCCACTGCTTAGACTTTCTTTGATTGGATGACTGCCCTTCGGACTCCACTTGTCAACTATGCTCTTTTGAGCTAATTTTATGTTGGCCAGTTTCTTCTCTGCGCACACCGCCTTCTAACTCTTGTTTCGGGTTATCTGGGCGCAGCGCAAACCAAAAGAGATTTGGATATAAGCAAAAAAGAACCCGGAACAGAGGTTATTAATGTTGGGATTATTAATGGGATAAAACAAAATTGCAGACCTCAGCAGTAGCTGCATAGGAGGAGCAAACAACGAAACCGGGTCAAGTAGTCCGATAGAAGTCCAAATTCAAAACACTGTACAATGCATGGATCAAACGAAACATGATGAAATAGAGCAGACTGGTGAGTGGACGCATTTTATCATAGAAACTAGACAAATAAGCGGATTTCGGGGGTGTGTGGGTGTGGGTGGATAACTGAGTCACCGGATTGATCCTTGCGCGCGCGTACGCACCTTAGTCAGTCACTAGCTTTGTGCGCATTCAGCACACACTAACGCGATCGCCGTTTCCCAAAATCCCACCCAACTTGATTTCATGCTTACGTGGACACTAAGACATTTCCTAGAAAAATTTAATAATTGCTACATGTTGTTGCTATGTTGCTGTATTTTCTCCCAGTACTTCTGTCTGTGTACTAATTAATAATGGTGTTCACTAGTCATTCTTCATTCCATGATCGATTATCCATCGAGATTCACGCTTCGTCGATGAGGTTGATGTTACTCGATTGTCCAAACCGAAACAGAGGTTTTATTTATAGTACAGTACTTCGAGCTTTTGATTAAAAGGCTCTCACAACCCATCGGCATCAGTGATTGACTGTTCACTTCATAGACCATTCGGATCGGGCTAGACACCCTGAGTGTTCAGTATATCCTTTTGCCACAGATGCCGGTTTGTTGTATAAGTCATATGCAGCCCCTGTTTGGCTTGAAATCAGGGTTTAGCCATCACCCCTACACTGACCGTCAAAGATCACTCAACCTGATTGACAGCGCCGGTCATTCGACTTCGTCTTCGCACTTTTACGGTAACACCGCTTTCTATTCACGCGGTTTTCAGAGATACCATTCTTCAAAACGAAAGGGTTAACGTTGCGAGTTTCGTTTTAGTTCTGTTGCCTGTGTACTCTAAGCATTGTCTTTTGGCCAAAAGCACTAATGACCTGATACATTTCGAAGAAAATGAACCTTTTTAGAGTCCGGCTAACAATTTGCGGTTCTGACAGACCACTATTTCCGTTACCCAGAATTCAACTTTTGTTGTAGCTTGTTTGCCCCATGAAATAGTCATTTGCTTGTTTGTCCCTCCGTGCCTTTCAATTTTCACTTCTTATCAGAACTCGTTATGCAACCACGAGCTACGGGAGCTGTCCAATCCTGGGGCTAGCGGTTCAATTTTCTACATTACGCAAGATGACGAGTTTATCATAAAAACCGTTCAACATCGCGAAGGCGAATTTCTCCGTGCTCTGCTCCCTCACTATTTTATGAATCTGATGCAACATCCCTGTACCCTATTGCCCAAATACCACGGATTTTATTGCTATCAAGTAAGGTTCTGAGCGGGATGTTTTGCTTCGCTTCTTAAAACTATTTAGCGTTTTTCGACGGGTCAACTGTCCATTTATTCGCAAATCTCGTGATGTTGCCTACCAAAATACAAATGCTTAAATGATAGCCAATAAATATTCATCCGGGTCAATGATAATTTTTTCTGACATAATCAGGAAAGATTATTCTTCCATCCCCTCAGTGAAGGTGTCATGCGGCTTCGAAGCTAATCCACTAAACTTAAACATTTTCGTCGGTTTGAAGCACCAGCTCTTAGCCCTATGCCCGTTTCTGATGCGATTTTCCGGCAAAATTCCATCGACGGCCTTATGCCATAAGTGGGCATTGGATAATTGCTATGGCTAAAAGGCCCTCCTGGTTATGGTACCGTTGGTTGGCTTGTCTTGTTACCTGTCATTCGCTTTTCTGTCATATGAACAGCGCATTAAGTCAAATTCATGGAATCTGCTGTCAACTTGGATATTCCAACACGAGTGCATACAGCTAGAGTATTGGGCTGCTTTCCCTCTTACCGTTTGCCCATGAAAAAGAAAAGCATCTGTGTTCATCGCGAGCTGGATGACAGACATTTGTAATTGCGTTAGTTCGAAGGCGATATCTGATCGAAAGTGTGCACTTGATTTCTGTGCCGAAAGTTGGACAATGTTCAGTTTGAGAGCGGTTCATGTGACTGCTTACTCCAGTCAAGTTGGGCGTTTATTTTTGGTTTTGGTAGTCTGATTTTTCCATGGGATTACTCGATTTTATCCGTTTAGGTCATTGCATTAGTAACCAAGTGGTTACGCAAAAATTGCGGGGCCCAAGTTTAAATAAAATGCTTGCCTAACTGACATGAGTAGGACGTGTTGGGCCTGCAAGTATGCTTTGTCCTCATATGATCGATATATGTTGGAATGACTTGACTCGGTGTAAATTAGAAATCTCGTGTATTGAAACAAAACCCGCAGTCATTGTTTCGTACTTTATACATATATATATATATTGTAAATAGTATCTGGGTGAGTGAACAAAGTTTCCAAGGAAGCAAATGATTGGTTTCTCGGTTATTGCCGCTTGCCAGATATGGGCACCCGGTACTCTCTTGTCCAAACATCCTTATGCTTATACACCAAATTGGTTTGTCTCACGGGAACCATTTGTAGCATCAGGAGTGTGCTCGGAAGCTCTTCGTTTAATAGTCCACAGAAGAACCACAACTGTGATTAGTTAATAATTCTATCATTTGGGCTGAGTCAGCCTTAAAAACGAGGGCAAAATGCCACCAGAATATATATATATATATATATATATAGTCTGCTGCGCAAAATTTTAAATACTTTCACCGTCGTTCGGTTGAATTTCGGGCAGAGTACACGTTATGGGTTTTCCGTTGAGGTGGTTGATGGCTGAAGACTGAATAAAGGTGATTATTTCATCATAGGTGGACGATGGTTCCATATTAGTAATCATAGTTGCATATCGTCACTGGGACCACTTTTTCACTCACAACTTTAGTAACTCAGTGCCTGAATTTTCTCCTCTTTTTGGTTTGACTCCTGGGTGTGGACCCGTTGAGGCCTAATACTGTCTCATGCCGTGATAAAGTTGGCTTTAGTGGCTATGGAGTGTGGTTCTTCCACATTGCCGAGGCCGACTTCATGAGTAACCAATGCAGGGTTGTTGGGCGTTCGAACAAAACTACCAGGAACTTATCACATGCTAATGGTTAGCTCCGCAATAGCAGAATAATTATGGACTTCGGCTGAAGTCGTTCAATCACCTTTTCTTCGATCGCTATCCATTTGCTGAAAACCAGCTTAATTTCCCGAATTATTGCAACTCATAGCGCTTCGTTTGGTTAAGCGCTGTAAAATGACTCGGCTGGAATCGAGTGCCGGTCTGTAGGGTGACTAAAACAGAAAAGTAATGAACGTTTTTTGTAACATGCAATGGCGTTAGTGAAAACCAGGTTAGTAAACCATAGAACCATACTGCATTCAAAGTAACATTGTTCTTGCCTCGCTCATTTTGTGCGATTTATGTTTTTAGGCGCGTTCAGTCATTTCCAGGATGCTAGTCAGATCAAGAAAAAAGTCTGAGTCAGCATGTTAACCGTCATGTGCACAGATTAAACGAGTTGCATACGTGTATATAGGTGAACACACTGGATCTGCTACATCGTACATGTTTGCGTGCACGTGATGTTATTTGATTTCAGATCATTGATCAGGCCAAATTTCTAACAGATCAAAAATCATTTTCAAGCAGGTCCGCTTCGAAACCGAGAATAGGATCTAACACTAACGGTCGATATCTTCTATTTGTTATGTGGTGGTGATGCTGAAATAATTCCGGTATTTGGGACGCGTTATTTCTTGTTGCTATATTTTTTCACACCGATTCTCTATGTTTTGCACTGCGCCCCACGGCCACGTATTTCTTACTGGGAAAAGAAATGTATGCCACTGGTTGACCTACTTGAGTGAAAAATTGTTCGAATTAGGCTTTGTGTTAGAGGCGACGATGCACTCCCTTCATCTATTTGAAGGAACAAGGATCGATGCGAATTTGCTGTGCGCGTCTTTCAGTCGAATCTCGGTGTATGGGAAAATATAAAGAATAAACTCACCAGAATCTCATTTGAATCAGTAAGAGCAATAATAAATGTTAAGTCCATTTAAGAATCAGACGGTCATTCGTCGGTCAGGCGAGACTAACCTTCAGAAAGAGAACACCAGTCTCGGAATTATTGGTTTTTGTTCGTAGTAGTATGTTTCGCATACGGATGGCGGAACAAAATTTTCTATGAAGCCCGCAATTCTCGCGAGAAACTAACAAGTGAGTACACAAGTAAGGCTATGTTGGACAGGAGAGTACCGCCTATGTATATCTGACGGGCGGGATTAGCCGCAAAACTGGTCATGTGCTTCCGGGGTATCTCATCCATCCATCCGTATGCGAAACATACTACTGAGGACAAAAAATAAACGTTACTCTTTCTTTTCCCTATCCGTTTTATTTTGTGTCTCATTCTCGACATTTTTAATGATTTCGTCACGTTAATGCTATGAATGTTTCCAAGCTAATTTTATCCACTTGTTTTTCCTCTGAACTTCCAATGATGATGACACATGGACGTTGGAAGCAATATTTTCTATTGTGAAAGGTTTCGAAAATTTGCGTTAGCCGTAGCTCGCGGTCCCGATTTCACCTCTATTGACGACAGCGTGTTTGTGATCTAAGCGCCGAGCTCAGCAATTTTGATTTCCGGACAATGTATTGTGGTCATTCTGCTCATATGATGAAGTAGCAGTTAAGCGTCATAAATTTTGCAAACCGAAAAGCAGCATTGTTCTGTAACATTGGTTACTAATTTTCCAAGCCTTGTCACATAAACACCAAGCGGAGCACTCAACATGCTTCGAAAATTAAGTTGAATTGTTTTGTTTGAACTGGATGCTTTGATGGCTGTTCAATGCATCTGCACTTGTAATCTGGAATGTCGAATGCCTCATTATTGCTAACAGGATTTTCCAAGTAATGTGCTAGTTCTATTCCGTCTTCGATCATATTGGTGTTAACGAATATCTCACGCGATCTTTGTTTGTGGATCATTTTATCTCTCCTACCGCTGACGACTGAAAACACGATTCGTCTCAGTGTGTTAAAGCCAGAAGAGTAAATAGTGAAATAATGCAATTCTAACGCGGGTTCTTGCATCAGCGTCATGTGAAGTACGACAACCAGATGGGTGAATTATACAGTCATGAATGTCTTTTCTCATCTAATATTCCCGGTCAATTTACATCGGTTCTTCGTTCCTTAACAATTGGAACCAGTGAACGCGCAGGATCTCTTGAGACACAAGTGCCGGGTTCACGGTCGTCAGTGATCTTTCATTATTGGTATTTCACGACAAATTATCTTACAAACAATACATCTGGTACTAACGTTAATCAAGTAAACAAGCTCAATGCATTGCTCATAAGGCTTTGAATAGCGAAGCCTGCCGTAAGGATCGGTCTACTTGCAAAAAATGGCCTATGACCGTACAGTATGCGGACTGCTATTTCGTGTACCCTTGACGTTCAGTTGACTGTGAAAAGGCTGTCCGGGTATCCTGACATCCGCGATGTTTGCTTGTGAGTCGTTCATTCCAGTTTTGAATCACGCTTAGGTCTCGATTGATAGGTGCGATACTGAGGCATCTCTACTATGCTTCAACAGTTTTCAACAATGAGATCACTGATGATATTGAATAATGAATCATATGCTACGATGGAATCGAATAACGATCCACAAAGCACGGATCAATCTGTTGAGAAGGCGCTTTTATTTTTGTTCAAACTCAAAACGAAACCACTGAATGGTTAAAACAACAGTTAACCTTTTCTCTGACTCTTCTGGTAGTACGCACGCTGTTACTTAAGCAAATTCAGATCGTTTGGCATCGACCTAGTTGGTTGCTTCCTACTTCATGGTCTATGGTCACACTGTGTATTCACGCATATTCCGGTCAGGCTGGGCGGTTTTTGTTCGTACTGTCAATTGCGTGTGATTAGCACGTCCCTGAATAAATCAGATTATGCCACTGGTGTGAGTCGCTGTATATTATGCACATACACGCACACACTTTGACCCTTAGTGCTGTTCGATAGGATTTAGCATTGCAGTCATGCGTCACCGGCAAAACAAGCCTTTTATTCTGTTTCCTTTCGACTGTGCTACTTAAATGGACCTTAAACTCATCGTCACCATTGTCGTACAACTGGTGTGGTGGGCTCCACTGGCCGCTGTGTTTCTCACGTTATTACACGTCGCCATACTAAGAATGTATGTACAAGCTGGACAGAAAGTGGACTTACAGAGGCGTGAAAAGATAAGAATGCCGTGGTAGCCAACACACGACGATATTCAAGTGGATTAGACATGTATCACCAAAATAATCTGGTTCGAATCCCAGATCCGCCAGTCATTTTGGTAGTAGACGGCAACGGGCTGTCTCCGGCTCGTTACCACACCTGACCTAGCGTGCCCTCATGTGGTTCTGTGCCACTCCAAGTTCCATGGTCAAAATTGCCAGTGTTTCCCTCGTAATAGGCCCTAGTAGCTAATGCGACATGTCCGTTCCATTGTACTCGTGCATCAAACATGTCATAAAAACTCAATGCGAAAGCCGCTTCGTTTGCACTTCTAGTGCACGCGTATTTCTTCGTTCTTGTCTGTCCCATTCCCTTTTGGGCTATTATATTAACGCCATACCGGGCTTCGAGCCCGACTCCTGACTAGCTTATGCAAGTAAATGTTTTCTATCAAGATATTTTGCAGGATCCCAGCTGTCCTTAGTTGGATGTGGAATGTTGGTGTGGTATTAACGCCAGCAAACGTCAGGAATGCCCTCACTTTGAATAGTGGTATTTACGTTTTGAACTCAGGTTACTCACAGAACCACAATTACGACAGTATCTATGATAGGATACCTGTGAAGGGAAAGTGACAGTCGTTAGACTGGTGCAATTCCTTGAAATAAAAATTATCAATCACTTGACAATGATGAAAACTTTTTCCTGGAGAGCTTTCCCTTTTGTGTTTTCTCTAGACATGAACACTCATTTCATTGTGAACTGAAGGATAGCTTAGGTTAATTTTCAGTTTTTTGTTTGCTCGGTCTCCGAAAACAGGAGTTTTGTATTCACACTTTTCTCCCTTCTTTTTGCACCCTCACCTCGAAAATAATAAGACCTCAAGCAAGAACATTCGTTTTATTGTGATGAACAACCTCCTCCCGTCCTCTGTCAAAATCCACGAAAAATATGATTTGAAAGGATCCACCCATAAACGGCGGGCGAGTGCCGCGGAATTAGCAAAAACATCTCCCACTCTGAAAGATCTGGACTTCCGGCAAGTGTTTAATTTTCATTGAGTAATAGCCTTTGCGGATAATAAGGGGGTTGTGAACTCGCCTAAGTAGGTTACTCAATTTACTTTTACTCGGGACTTCTACGACTTGTTGTTGCTGATCATGACATACCGCATTATTTTTGTTGCAAATCTTTTCGGGGCGGCTCAGCGACCCACTTCATGTCACTGTGATGACCTTATGAAGCGCATATAATGCATGCTTATCGAAGCTAGTTATTGTAATCGACTGGCTATATGGTATGTGAATGTATACTTCATTTTGTAAACCGCCGGTTCAGATGATATATTTTCACGTTCGGTTTCGTGAACTGTGTTCAATAGGTCAAACAAACTGCACGTGATTTTCACGTCAAAATTGTTCACTACTGATGGGACCACAACTGTAAGAGACATCGGTCCTAGTTTGTCTACTATTTATTCTACCCGTTGTGATTTCACATTTCAATAATCCAGTCCTTGTGAACAAGACGCTAACAACCAAGATGTTTTTTATAGCTCGCGATAGCTCGGTGGGCACTAATCATCATTCTAACGTGTCAGTATCTTGGCCCATTTTTTCCATAAAAATGGCTAAAATTTAGCGGAGTAACACTGATGATTAGTTGGTTATCAGTTCAAGATATCTGATCTTTTCATTTGCAGATTGTTGTCGATTTATTATGGAATTATTAAATTCTTCCTTTGTCGGAAGTTTTCAATTTGATCACGCTTATCTTTTGAGGCTATCCTGTATAATTTTGACTTTGGGATCGTAGTCCGAAACCAACCCATACTCTCGTTGGAAATCACAGACGTAAAAACGTGTGTGCTTTGTTACTTTCCTAATATCTTTCTAATACATCTTGTCCGCGGAAGTTAAATTATTGGACGCTAACAGCAAGTGAATCTGCATTCAGTTCACTCTTCGCGCCAGTCCAGACACATTTACTTCATTATGCTGCCCTTTATTCTGATATATATATATATATATATATATATATATATATATATATATATATA
>LUCM01007987.1:26131-53526 GCA_008360955.1 Fasciolopsis buskii
TATATATATATATATATATATATATATATATAACTCCATTGAGTCAGTCCTACCTGTTTGACATGGGACCGCTAGTTTATTTCCGGTTATATCCTAAAAGCCATTCTTCAAAGCTGTTTAGGTTTTGAGTTAAATTAAAATTTGGAGTTAGTTTATAGAAATATCTCCGTCAGAGTTCATCAAACGCAAAGTAAACGCTTTCATAATGCTTACTTTCAGGGAACGGCATACAGATGGAATTTGGCTAGAAATGGAAACTTACGATGCCCTGATCAAGACCATTGAACAAGATTGTCGGGTAAGATTTCCCACTAGTTAGTTTGCTTGCGTATGTGCGGAAAGGTGATGGAAGGCTAGTCATGCATAAAATGATTCTTTATGTTGTTGCATGCTGCAGATGGGTCATGTCCCAGGTGATTACCGTTCGAGACTAATGGCGATTTATGCAATGTTAATGCAGTATTGAAGTTCAATGAGCCATTTGAAACCGGGCCTGGTGTCCTGGGAGTTATGATCCACAATTGTTCTCGAGTTCACGTCCTAAATCGCATGCGACGGATGTGCACTGCCGCTGATTTATAACGAGGATTGATTTTCTGGAGGAATTTGAGTGTTAGTAACAAGTGATGAATTATTTCTCGTACAAATCTCATCTACCATTTATATCTTATGTTTCAGTTACATCCGGAACTCAGGGCGGAGCTGCATGCCACCTTCAAGGTCCCTGGGTTACGGACAATAGAATGGCCATCAATATCCTTGGTTAGCCTTGAATATGATGGAACCAGGCTCCCTGAATAGGTGGCCGCGGGCAAGCAGCAGTAGTGACGAAGACGTGGTAGGCTTATACTGGCGGCATTTTGAGCGTTTAAAACTCTTGTCGTTCGAACTTTAGGGAGTGTTTCTCGTAATATTGTATTTGACCAAGCCGAATCCACATGGAACATCAGAAGACTTGGATGCGGTTGACCATTGTGGGGTTTTAAAAATTTGAAAGTCCACAGCTCGTTTTCATAGTTTCCAGGATTGGCGATGCTCCCGACTGATCAACCAGGAATTAATTACTGCTGAATCATTGTTGTTTTCTTTACGGTTTTCCTGCCAACAGACCAGTATCTGTTCTGCTTTCCATATTCAGTGTTCGTGGTGTTCCGCTTCAAATACGTTTGCTAGCTAGATTCTGGACGCCCGTGCCCAAAGCGCCCGCAACGCTCAATCTTCTCTTTTCACTTTATGAACAGGTGCTAGAGTCACTACAGATCATGGACTACTCACTGCTCTTGGGCATCCATAATTTGGATCAAGCTAAAAGAGATCGTGTAAGTTTTTTTGTCTAATGGTATCGATCTTTTGCCCCTCTGTTATTTACTTGTTCAAATATTGCATCTTATATTGGATTTTGCCATCTCTAAGTTGTCATCATTTTCAAAATACACTGGGCTTTCCGACTGGAATTCCTGTTTATGTGTATGTTTGTGCGCGCTTTGCCATCGCATCAAATACATTCCCATCTGTGAAATGCCACGTCAATGAAGCCAAACAAAGTTCTACAGCATCTGACACTAATATGAATATTAAATGTGACACTATTTTACGCAGCTATTGGTCTGTTGCTTCCTTGTCTCCGTTGTTATATATTTCTCTTGATTGTATGGCTTTCGAATGTGGAGTTGCTGGTTGACTAGTTCTGTGTAGTCTGCTTTTCGAACACGAACGATTAGTTCAAAGTCTTCGGGAGATTTTAAATGAACTCTGAGTGCTTGTTCCGTTGTGTCGTTATGCAAACTTTTGGATTATCATCTATCAGTGACTCCTCTCTTGCCGAAACTGCATTCGAATTAGGCCAACCATGAAGATCATGAATGGCGTGAGAAGTGGGCAGATCGACAGACCGCTGTTATTGGTTACCCAGGCTAACGGAGGACCGTGACTGTCTGAATTGGAAAACCTATCGACAGCTGATTGATTGGCAGGCTGGTGTAGAGGTTAGACGATGTTATTAGTCGTTTGGATCAGTCGTTTCATGGACACATGCGTCATATCTGCGCTGCTGTATGGGATCTGCGGCCGGTCACTGATTGATGTTAACAGGGGACTTGTTCGTGTTTTGGTTGAATGCTGACTGACTCCTTCCTGGTATCGTATTTTCAAGGGGGTTTTCGACTCGCTAACATGTTCAATAAAAGGGGCGACGGGGCTCGGATAAATAACTAGTGCTGACCCAGATGGAAGACCTCAACGGTCTACGCTTAGTTCCAAAGTTTCTATCTCATCTTCACTTTTGTCACTCATTCTGTTTTGTTTTTAACGTCGATCCTACAAAAGTACTCGCATGCTGAACGATGTCAAAACATGTTTTTTCTTCTTTCCTGATGCTCTCACGTTGCACCTTGTTTGTTGCTCAAATTATAAGGGCGAAATTTAACGTGTGTACTCTAACTGTTTGTTGGAATTTTCTATTCTGCTGTGCACTTAGATTGTCCGTTATCAAAAGCGCGACCAAGTTGCTATCTTACGGGTATGTTTGGTTGTCCTTTTGCTTGTCCCAACCGCTTTGTGCTTGTTCCGATGCGTGTGTTCGTGTGCTTGCGCCAGTCTTTCTGATATGGGAAGTCGACCGCCCCAATATCCGCTTGACCCATCTGTCGACAAAAATAATCTATCGATTTTTCAACTCAAATGGCTACTGCCGAACCGATTGATTGCTCTAGCGTTCCTATTTCAACCAATCCTATTTCGTTTCCCACCTTTATCAGCTTCTACATTTTCTGGGGGTTGGTGGAAGTTTGCATTGATTAACGGAGGATTATCGGCTGCTTTCTAGCTTTCGCAAAATACAGGTTAGACTTAAACTAGTACACGTTTGCTCAGTGTTGCGATTTGAAATAGGTTATCAATAAACTGCTCTTGGTATAACTAGTGATCAATGGACGGAATTTTAAGTCGGTTGTTAAGACGAGGACTGAGGCGGTTTCGTTCCGATCGGGCGATTTTGCTTTCAGTTCATAATGACTGAACGTATAAGAATAAAAGACGCTCATGATGGCTTTTTGTGCAGTTTTCCAGTTTTTTCCTGAAATGTTCATTTTATTGAATCCATCATATCAGTATTTCTTGTTTTTGGGAACTGGTGTTTTTATTAGCCCCAAACAACAGCGGTCTTCACTAGGTGGGCCAGTTCCTAGTTCCTCAATCAAGTGGATGATGCGGTGTGTGATAAAAGTGCTCTGCTTTGTATTGCTTTCGCTATATACTATGAATTTCAATGCTTTAATGTTGTTCTCAAATCACTGATGTTATTTGTATGACATCGATTCAGAGTGAAGACACGTTTATCTACATACATAGTGTTTCGGTGATTGTGTTTGTGTGGTGGTCAGTTTTTTTTTCGAATTTTGACTATCTCCGTTTACTTTATTGTCCGTTGCCTACTAATCGAAATCTCTACTCACTCGAAAGTCGAATGCCTCCTCCTGCCACTCTGTATCGGGAATCTAAGGGGCATATGATCAGCGAAACCAAATGCGGCGTGTGAATATGCGTACGATTCAGCTCAGGATTGCGTGTGAAGCGAAAATTCAGTTGTGCGCACAACTTTCATTACTAAATAAACAACAGAGGTTCTCCCATGAGAGATAATTCTGACTTTTGTTGACGTCAGTGGTAGTGCTGGTGATAATGGCGGTGCAGTTGGTGAACTTCAACTCGACATTGGACCAAGTGAAGAAATTGATAATTATTTTGAAAGTTTGGAGGCGCTCAAATCCGGATTCCCATTTTGGTGCGAACATTGCTGCATCGACTTATTGTTTAGGTTAGACACAAGTCTGCAACAAACCCAACTCCTGAATGATTCTCCGTGTTTGTGTCCATTCTACTTCATTGCTTTGCCTTTCCCGTAAATTTCAACCGGATTTCGATGCTAACGATTACCCGCTTGTCCTGTCACGTCAACGCAAGAATATTGAACGAGATTGTGATTTATCGGTCTATTCCCGACGCTTTTTCTTTCTGGTTGTTCATCAAGTGGGGGCAGTCTAAGAAGCCGCGCGCGCAAATTTTCACGCCGACCACCACTGTCTTGTTTGTACACAAACAAATTTTTTCGTGTTGTTTGTTGCGGACCATGTGTCACTCCTGTTTAAAAACAATTCAGGTTGGACACATGAAAAATCTACCATTTACTGGTAGTTTTTCAGTTTACCTTCTCTCTCGTTATATTCGTCTCTCATGTCTCACGAGTGCAGTTTCCCCTCTTCCCCCCTAATTAGTTTACGTTAATCGATGCCTGATTTTTGTTCTTGTTCATAAGATTCCGTTTTCATCCAAACATCTCACTTGTCCTCTGTTTTCATCTTCGCTTGCACACACAAAAAACGTGTGTCACCGTGGAAATTACCGTTTGCTAGGCAGGCGAGCTCTAACCACATGCTTCTATCCTGAATTACGGGAAAGTCAACCTTCATCTGATCATTTTGACTTGGTTTGTTTATAAAAGCATTGCAGAATATTTCAGAATGCTTGGCGTCTTGGTTGATTCGGTGATTAGGTTTCGCCTGACCTATTAAAATCTCATGTGGTCCTATGGCACTTCAAGTTTGAAAGTCGCGGTTGTTGGTACTTCGTCTCTTCTACGGATCTTAACTGCCGTGAGGGTTCCCGGTTTTCACAGTACCCATGTCTTACCTTGCATCCAATAAGAATCTCAGGTAGAGTTCCGCCACAAGTTTTGGCTGCCTAACGGTGCCGTAGTCGACGAGAAACCATTTGAACCCGGGACATTCAAAGGCGAGCGCATCAATGTTGGTATCTGCAGCACGGTTTCATTACTGCTTTCTTTCCCCTAACTAAAATAATTTCTACTGCATCTGCAAGTATCCTGATTTTCCAGAGTGCGCTTTCTGATGTTCACACAATAGTCAGTTTTGGTACCTTAGGCACATTTCGCCGCAACTTGTTTTAAGCAATAAATGAAATCGGCGTAAGGTTTCTTCAGTCTCCCGGGGATATGCTCGCGATCGGTTAGTCGGTAGTTTTGATGATAGAGTTGTTAGCAATTAATATTACGTACTGCTAGCCACTGGCCGTCAAACGATCAGCATCACAATGTTCCAACGAATTTGAGTCCTCTCATCATGGACCAGCTTCCTCACGTGGCATCGTCCGATTGATCTCTATCCCTCTTCTGGGAACCATGTACTTCGACTTATCGTTAGCGAAGAGCGTATCAGGATAAAGGTCTGTTCCTCCTCCCCTCGAAACGGAAGTTGGAATCTGATCTAGGATGCAAAAGTTGCTCCATTTTGGTCCGCACACCAACAGTATGTGCTTCACAGTGCGGGATGTAATTACATATTCACCTTTTAGATTTTTTATCACCCACTTTCGTTTGTCTGTTGATCTCTTCCCATATCAATTCTCTCAAGAGAATTTGTTATTTGTTTCCGTCGATCACATAGTCGGAATTGAATAATTATCGTGGGAAGTTTTTAGTCACGTGTTTAGTTCCTCATCGTTCAGTTTCATAAAACGCAATGCCACTACATCGTTAGTCGCGTGATACAACTGCATCTTCCTCGTCTCACGTTTATTTTTCTCCTGCTGTGTGCTTAATCGATCGTGCCGAGTATTCTAGTTCTGAAACCTTTATAGTTTTCGTTCTTACCGTTTCTTTGGGTTTTGTCCGATGTTCATATTGTCCTATTCCCCCTATCTAACTCCTGGTGAGACGACAACTTAAATAAGTTCCGGTTTCACGCATTCGGTCGATATTTAACTCAATTCCCCTATCTCATATCTACTTCGGGCTTTCTTTTGTTGTGTTTAACGCACGAGTGCGGTGAATGGGGGATGATAGTGACCATTAGAGCCTGCTAAACGAAAGCGGGACAGAAAACATAACTCGGAATCCTGAAATGATACGAAACCGCATGGCCTGGTAACGAGCCGGACTACATCGATTTTCCGCCTACTACCAAAGCGACCGGCGATCCTGAGATTCGAGTCTGTAAATTTTCGATACTACAGAAGCATCAACCACTTCGCTACCACGTGGCCGCTGGGCGAGTTTCCCTCTAGATCTTTTGCTTCGGTCAAAGTATGACAATCAAGAAGTTACTCAATCACCACCAGTCGATGAGGTAAAGGTTCCACCTATTACCGCTTGTCCTTGTATTTTCACGCTACTCCGCCATGATTTCGCTGACATCGTTTTCGCGAAAGCGTAGCGTTCGACTCTCTGTTTGTCCCCTAATCGGTATTTTTGTTCACAAGGTAGACCGTGCTACTGAATTGTTTTTCTTTATTAATATTAGGATTGACTTGTTTCTTGTGTCAGTAATGTCTCCATATTGAGGAGACTATAATCACTGATCAGTAAGCCGTTGCTTGTCTGTCGCTGTAGACATTGAGATATCCAAGCGCGGATGGCGACTCATCTTTTGTGCTTTTCTACCGTTTCTAAGATAAACAGCCTCTAACTGTTGCACTTATTGATTTGTCTGGCGACTTATGCAGCTACACAAAGGACCTGAGTGTTCATTTTAACACGACCGATATCTGTAAAAGTACTTTTTGCGAACGACTTGCTTCAACCAAGTAAGGCATTCGATTATGGTTCACCTTAATATATATATATAATATATTATTCCTTTATTTTTTTTTTTGAAGAATGGCTGAAGTAGTTTCGTGCTCGACAACCACTTGCGCCCCCTGCACGAGCGGAGATTGGTAACCATGATCCTGAAACTTGAAGGGGCTTAGAATCACAAGATCTCAATAGTTTCATCATCATGACAGTGGTTGTCGTTCTCCGTTGAAGTGACTGGTGAATCTGTGATTCATGCATCTGTTCCTTAAGCTAACAGATGCCCAATTATCATGCTCTTTGCCGGTTAATTCGTCCGATTTGCTTTTTATAGATAATTTTTTTCGGTTACGGTGACCGAATAATTGTTTCGTCATTCGTAAGCTACAAAGTACCTGTTTATTGCGCTATTGAAAGTAAAGTACGCATCTTTTGCCGGCAAACCATTGAGCGTCTTTTTTGTTCGATCAATGGATTTCTCAAAACCTGATCATTTATCTCCTGGAGCTCGTAATTTCATTGTCTTGTCCGGAGGTAGACGTGGAATTTTCATTTGTTTTTGCTCGTATTCGATGCTGAAAACTAGTATGAGATTTTTGGAGTAATGTTGCCTGTTCTATAATGGTTTGTCTCAGCCTTTTTCAAAGATCCACTACCGCTTTTGAAGCGAATGCTTTGGAATTTGAAGTGTTCGATATGCTAATCTTTTTTGGGTTGTTTGCTGTCCAGTAGAAAAGAACGTCATAGTCCGCAATGAAGCCGTATATTATACTACGTTGAAATCTAATAGCCATTTATTCTTAAAACACTTGTTCTCAAAATAGTGGTCCCCTGTATCCTATGAACAAAAAAATCGGCTGAAGTGGTGTCAAGCTGAATCACGTACTAATCTCATCTGGAATCTCAGGCCTTGCTTGTGGGAACTATTACCGAAGGTCCTCATCTGCTGTCGAATGACTGCTGTTTTCGACGAGTCCTAACAGCTACCCGCCGTTCTCTCGGCAATTTTCTGTTTGCACTTCATTGGTTCAGACTGATTCTCTGTTTTGATGGGTTGCGTTGGGTGGATTCTTTCTGGTCAGGTTTAAATTGTATATGAATCCTTCCAACTGTTTTGCCCGTCTTCAGATGTACTTGTTTTATGGTCTTCTGCAAAATCCATTTCTGAATTCATGGCCAGTAAACATTGCTTGTTTTTTAAGACTAGAAGTCAGTTGTGGCTACTCTGATAACACCCCGACAACCATCCGCTTTATCAGGGACGTTTTATTCGCTAGATTCGTTTTTTTGTTCAAGCGAGTATATTCGTCGTTTTTCGTTTTTACAGTTCATCAGATCCGGAGCCCGACAATCGTATTTCCACCAACTTTTGTTCGAAATAGACAAACTTACTATCATGTTGTTGTGCGTTTTTATTTTCCCTTGTTACTCCTGCGCTGTTGTTAGCTATCTGGCATAGGTCTTCATTTGACAAATATCGCGAGTTTCTTGGTCTGTTTTCCCTTGTCTCTAAAACTTTTAGGTAGATAGTCTGGACTGTGTTAGACAACAATTGTCACTCCGACTAATTTGTTGCAGTATTCTCACAATTGCAAAATGCAGGTATGGAGAAATTGTTCGTCTCGTCCTGTTTTGGTCACTAGACAACCGATTGATCGATATTCCGCATATTTAGCTTTATTCGCGGCTAATCGTTCTTCCCTCGTTCACCACTTTCTCAGATGGAACAGAACAAAAGTGCACAACGGAGTACCATTTTGGGTAAGTGTTTTATACACCGCGTGTGATTTATGTCCCGTCCTTTAAGCTGAGTGAGCTCAAATCCTGTCATTTCGTGTCTTGCCTCTCCAATATGTCGTGAGAACACGTCTAGATTTGAATCCTGGAACCCTCGCAGGGAAGCCTTCATGGAAGTAGAAGTAATGTCTTTAAGCTCAAAAATTAAAATTTTAGTTTCACATTATATAATGAGGAAACCAAACGGGAGTATGGAGACAACTGTCTACAAAAGACGGATGACGATGGACCGCATACTCAATTTTAAAAGCAACCATCCAATCTGCCACTTAAACAGTTGTGCGTGTACCCTGTTTCATCGGGCTGTCACACTGCAGTACACAGGACTTACGGAAACAAGAGCAACTTAGGTTGTCGAAGTTATTTGCTGCCAACGGATATCGAAAATCTTTCATTAGCGCCTGTATTCGCAAAAAAGCAAATACCGAAAGGAACAAATCGATCGTGGGACTTCCATACATACGGGAGTATCCGAAGCGGTCGAATGCATTATACATCCACTGGATATCACAATCGCCCACAAACCGACCGGCACCCTGAGATCCATTCTATTTAACGGAAAAGATCGCGTCGACCATCACGACCAATCAAGGTTAACTTATTCCATTCCATGCCTCGGATGTGACAAACAACATGTCGGTGAGACAGGCAAACAATTACGCACACGCTTGCACGAACATAGCTTAGCCCTGCGATGCGCTCACCCACATTCGCAGATATGGGACCACAAACAAGCCATGAGATCAACATAAAAAACGCAAAGGTAGTCAGCCGGGCAAACGGAAGGGGTGAGTAATTCACTCTCAAAGCCCTCGTTCAATCGGCATGTTGAGATTGATAAGCATAGCGTCATCTTAACAAGACCCCGATGCAGATTAGAAAGACAAACAGACGGACATTGCGCCAAAACGAACGGAACTAGCGATCCCATTCAATCACTCATTCACGTTTGACAACGAGTCCTGGTTTTGACCCAAACGTTGCAGTAAAAATCGCATTATCATCAACCGGAAAAAAGATATGGAGAAATGGAAATATTTCAAATGTAATGACGCCACTGTTTACTGGATTTAGCCTTATCACCTAAGATCTTCCGTTGTTGTTTTGGGTCATCCCGGGAACACGCCGTCGTCCGGCACGTTACCGCGCCCGACCTTGCGTGGTTTTGAAGATAACCCTATCCTCATGGGCCAATAGTGGCACTGACTTTTACTCACACAAGAAGCTGTCTGACTTCGAGTAAGCGAACCATGCTGCGCTACTGAATGAAGCTTCAAGTAAGTTGCAAGTTTATCTCAATCGTCTGAACAAAAGTATAGGTATGTTTGATGTGCGTTTTCCATTTTCGAAGTATAAAATGCTGTTGCAGGACTGGATTGACTTGAAGCCGAACCTTGTTTTTACAGGGGGAACAACTGGATGACATAGCTGGATTTAGTTGCTTTATTAGTTGTATCACACTTGGTGCTCGTATATCGTTAGAAGTGTCATGGCACTTAACTGACATCCGATTGGCATTTGGTAATTTGAGGGTGGTATTGTTCTAAAGCTCCCATTGAGAGCAGATGTGCGATGACTTTCGATATTTGAACATCGTTGTCTTCGCATTATTAGTAGACATTTTGTGAATAGTTAAGAAGTAGGTAGTGCTGGGTCCTGGAGTCCAGTCTTTAGAATAGGCACTGAATGCGAATAGCTTAAGGTGGCTGGGACGTGTTTTGTGCGCGTCCATAAAACGACTACTTCGTTGTACTTTTTCTCTATTCAGGTAATGGTTGAGGGATGGTTCGAGATGGCCAGTCAATGACATCGGAAGAAAGTATGAAAGTCCTTACCGGTGGAGCAGCTCGTATAGGTGCAGTTATACTACGGGGTTGGAGTCCACGAGATCCCTCGAAGCAGAGGTTGGAGACAATGGGTGATGTGACTCAGCGGCGTTCCTGCATTTGAAATCTTTCTTCTTCTGTATGGCTTTTCAACTTACTGTTTTGCCACCGATCTTTTTTTTATCTTTTATCTTTTACTTCCGCTTTTAATGAAATAACGATGGACATCATTTTTCAGCGAGCAACAGAGGGCCGTTAAGTGGGGAAGTTAACCGACGGTGGGCGAATTCGAACCCCTGACCTTCATGCCCAAAAGCTACGACCTTATCCGCTTGGCCACCGCCGGCCACTATTCCCCGTTCTTTCTTCTGTTTGAATAAAAGGGGCTGTGAGTCAGCGACTAAAATCAGAACTTGTTGGTGCAAGGTTAATGGTAGTACAAATTGAAGCACCACATCATGGACTGACTACCATGACCTATCTTCCAACCGTCGCTTGCTTGAATTCTGTATAACAGGCGTTGGTCCCTAGCCTCCAGAATTCACCATGCCATGATGCAGTAGTTAAGAGAATTGGCAGCGGTGATCGTAAAGTTTGGAGAAGAGGGCGGCTGCAAGAAGTCTTAATCAGATGCCGAGCAAGCCGGGCTTCAGCGAGTACAGTCATCGATAGAATTGATCAGTAATGGTGATCATTTCACTTTTGTAAAAGTCCATTCTACTTGGCCGACAACGAACAAATCGTGCCGCGAACCGTTATATATCTGACGATCTGATCTCTTCAAATTTAACCAGTGTCTGCAGAGATTCCAGTGGTTTTACCATCAGTCCATATAGCTAGAATTCATGATTGCTGAAACATGTTCACTAGGAGTACTCGACCAGTTGTGACAGCAAGTCTGTTATTATTAGTCAGAAAACGGGAGCGCGGCCTGTCGCCGGACGACCAACCTGAGAAATACCGGATCATTGTAAAAACCGACCGCTTTTGTAGCTCGGAATAGTACATAAATTAGGCAGGCGTACAGAAATCCGATCTAATATATTTTCTCATTGAGTGCAGACAAGAGTACATGTTTAAATAGCCGCCATGTGTGTGTGGTAGATTGGGATAAAATAAATTGCTAATCACTGAGGTTGCTTCTTGATTTGATGTGACCCAAAGGATTGTACAAGATGTTTTACCTCAAGTCGAAGATTCACTCAAAGTGGGCAAGTCAAAGGGCAAGAAACCCTATAAGGTAATCTCCTGAACCTTCTGTTTCGGGTTGATTTGAACTAGCAACTCAATCGGAAAAATTACTGGAAGACTAACTGACCCAAATAGATGGGCTTCCACTCGACGATCTCCTGTCGTGCGGACAGGTTCATATTAGAACCAAAAACTGATTGATAGTTCCAGTCGTTCTGCTTAGCGGCTAGACTTCTTAGCAGTACTTATCAACCACTGCATCGGTCGTCGCGCAAGATAACTGGGACTTTAATTCCCTGTCCGATGTAACGGGCATCAGTGATAAGTGTGCTATTGCTCAGATATCCCATGCTCAGTTAACGGCCTGCTGCTTTGTGGGTGAGGGTTTTGGGTGACGGACTTCCGTTAAGGTTCCAAAAGAAAAGCTTCTGTGGTGTGGGCGTCGGCGGTATACCACCCACCTAAATTCTTCCTTTAAGGGAACCTTTCGGACCTTCGTTCTCTCGATTTTAGGGACTATGCAAGGCGCCACGAAAAATAGCGGACTTATAATTTTATCTTGGGATAACAGTAATAGTAGGGCGGGAACTAATTCGGAAGTAATTCTCGGGCTTAAGTGTTTAATTTACTTAGTTGCCTCCAACACTCGAACGCAAAGTCAGATAGGGCGCATGGCAGAACTTTTGAAACTTTTAAAATGGATTTGTGTTGCATCTCTTAAAGCACATAACAGCTCTTTGAGGCCTGGGTGCAGCCTTATTCTCATGTTTTCCTCTTTACATGTTGGATGTTACCGTTTCGATTGCCCCTGATTGCACTGGTATCGGGAGTGGGCTGAGCACAAGGGCAGACGTACCCCGCTAAACTGGATACCAGCCAACAGCTCCTCGTGTGCAGTTCAGTTGCATTGTTCTGTACGAGCCAATGACAGTCAGTTGAAGCGTCATTGTCGGTTTGTCCTTTGCCTATGCGCCCACTGATCGCAGCCCTCTTCAGGCTAAAGACGAATTCTATCAGGACTTGTCTCGATTACCTCGAAATAGGTACTGAACGAACGCTGCGTTTGTTACTCCTGGTTTTAACACCTAGGCGGGCTACTCAGTAAAGAAAGAACACTACGTCGGAGACCCATTTTTTATCCCAGTCAACCGTGTTGCCTCACTCAGGTTTGTTTCGGTCACAGACTGTTTCTGGCGTACAAATTTTTTTCCAGGAAAAGCGACGTGGGTTCGACGATCCCCCTAATTTTCCCTCAGCGTTGGATTTAGATTAACCAAGTTGTCATTAGCCCCCTGGTGACGTGAATCAGTCGAAGATTGACCATCACTGGTTCGTGCCTGTCGGCTGAGTTCATGCTTTGACCCGAAATCGCTTTTAATTGTGTCTGGACTGTGGACGCACTAAGTGCTGGTCCACGAAAACTAATTGTACAGAGCGTTTCACCTAACGGTTCAGTCGGCCTACTTCAATGGGTGACCTTCCGCTTATCCCCACAGAAGGTGACTACTTGGGAATCGGACTGTGTTCCGACCCGATCGGATTTTTGACGGAATCTGCACTCTGCGACAAATTTCAGGACGTTAGCAAATCTCCCTAGATCCACGACCTTTGTTTTTCCGTGGCGCTACCTCCCACTGAAGGATGCGTCAGAGGAATTCATTTTTCTTTTCCAGTCTCCATGTGCAATCGTTCGAAGTCGAGCTTGTGCTTGCGGCGATCTTTCATCCAAGGTCACCACGAACAACGATGTTCGTCAATGATTCTTTCTTACACGTTTTGCTTCCAACTTTGTTATTGAAATTGTTCCATAATCACGCGAGAATAATGGCTTTCGGATTTACTCAGATAAGGAGCTGTGTAACTTCGATTATACGGATGGTGTTAAATTTCTGTGCAAAATGTTGTTACAGGAGTGAATTGGTTCGAAACCCCACCTTGTTCTTGCAGAGAAGAGTTGACTGAAGTGGGTGTTTATTTTCCTGGGTGGTTAGATCTCACTTGATGGTCGTATATCAGATGAGGTGTTTGTGCGCATGCTGAAGGCTCGATTGACATCCACCAATTTACGGCACTTGTGACTTCGGCGTGAAATCCGCTTATCAATCGTGGGTCGCACGTACGCAGCAGTAGTATGGTCGTTCTTGCAATGCGGATCAAAAACATGATCTTTGCGACTGCAAGATGTATGATCAACTCTGTTTTCATAGTTTTGGTAGCCTGTGGTAGGGGAATTTTCTCACCCAGTTATAACATACTGTGCCGTGGGAGTTAATCTTCTGAAAACATTGAATCAAAATGAGTTTGTGTGGTTGAGATATGTGTTGCGCATACTCACAGAACGCCTATCTTGCACTGCGCTATTGCCCATGTCAGGTAGTGGTTAGAAGATGGACCGAAATAACTAATCTGTGACATCCGAAAGGCTGCGAAAACCTTAACCAAAGGACTCTTTCCTGTAGATGTAGTTCGACTATCGGGTTGGGGTCTGCGAGATTCTTCAAGGCGCTGACCGGAGGTAATGGGTGATATAGCTCAATACCACAGACATTGGGATTCTTGCATTCGAAATCTTTTCTGTTTATGGCTGTTCAACTTATTGCCTTGTTTTTTGAAATTCCGTAACTTCTCGTGGACGCTGTTGTAAGGTAGCCACCGAAACCAGAATACCTTGATTCAAGGCCAGTTGTGAAAACTGAGTTGGACTGAATGCAACAGATCAGCGATTCATGTCAGTACCACCAGGTATGAGATTATAGGTTAATCACTATTTAGGCATAAAAATCGAAGATAATTTCCAATGCCTGGAAATTTTATCTGTATAGTTGTCACCGATTTTCCTGCACCGGATAATTGTCTGTACACATATTCAAGAGCTTCTAACCTCTACAAGGTAATTCAGTAGCACCAGGTGGTTTTTCAGTTTTATCTTGTTAAATTCAGTTTTAAATTGTATGCTGATCATTTGAATTTGCGTGACACTGGTTGTCATAGCGAACACATCTGAATGTGGAAAGTTAGACCTTAATGGAGTGTACAGATATGGTAAAATTTGCAGGAACAAATACGGGATATCTTATTTTACCTGTGAACGGTATTTAGCACACCCGATCAATAGTATCATTTTCTACTGAATATTCCACATGCAATTTTGGTAGCAAAAGTAAGTAAAGGGAACTTATCAATTAAATATTTAACGTTTATAGGTTTGTTAGCAATTTTTAACCATGAACAGTAGAATTTTCAGTTAGTGGAAACTCCAGGCGGAAGCGAATTGAATCTGGATGACAGAATTAATTGAACATCCAGTGCTGACCACTTCATTGCTTTCATATATATTGAACAGCTGAAAGAAGTAAGGTCTCTTGGTACTGCTATATATTAGGATAAAATCAGATCTAAAACTTTTAAAATTGGGACTTCTGTGTCGAAAAGTGTGTTCACTGTCTCAAATTAGATAAGAGTACTATTTTTGTTATAATTCACTGATAAACTTTAGCAAGGAAATCCTGCTGAAACGAAAAACTCATCACACTGAAACCGAAAGTTTTATTCATTTTGTCACCTGGAAGTCGGGCCGAAATTCTTTCTTTTCAATCCAACTGAGTTATATAACTAATATTGATCTAGATAAGATTGAACGAAGTATGATGCTCTAAGTGTCAGCAAGTACAGTGTATTAAGTAGGCCCGCAAACAATTAAGTTGTTTTCCCCGACGGATGTATGACTAACAGTGGCCAGCAGAAGGCTCTTAAAATTAACGAAAATAATCTTTGTAGGTTGTTAAAGAAATATATATATATATATACATGTATGTAATGACGGGCAGTGGTCATGTGGATTAGGCGTCTGCCATAGAGGTTCCATCCCCAAATCTGCCGGTTACTTTGGTGGTAGACGGCAACTCGCTGTCATCCTGCTCGGTACCACATCTAATCTAGTGTGGTTCTGTAGCACTTCAGGTTTCACGGCCACGGTTGCCGGTCTCTCTCGCATCAGGGTAGTGGGTCCTAGTGGCTGTGAGACGTCCCTTCCCCTGCATTCACACTTCAAGCATGTCTTAAAAAATACACACATACTAGTCATTAAACAAACTGGAGTTCAGTGATTTCCTCACAAATTATGGCTGTATTCGTATGGAAGTATGCTTTGCTCCGAGGTCCGGTAGATTTATCCTAAGGCTTACAGTCTTCGAGAACACGTTTGATTTCATGAATAAAGAATTTGACAGGTTAACTGTATTAACATTAAAGTCAAAAGTCTACTATGTCGGTGATCATGGAATACATCGTAATCGAGGTCGTCTGCTTTTTGCTAGAAAGGCACTAAAAGCACCCAAAATGAGAATGGGTTCGTGGATAGAGACACTTCGACCATTCAATGTGCTGCGTTGCTGTTGGTAAATCCTTTTTGGTTCGTAGTCTTACATGGCTAAACTGACTGTTTGCATCACAACTATAGTATCGGCTGACTTTTCGAGCATGCTTGCAACCATACGCGTTTTGCTGTGTGTGAGCTTCACCACCTCTTGCTAAGCATACAAAGTCAATTTCCGTCATCTGTAAGACCAAGAAATGTTCGTCAGGCGTGCCTGTTGCATCATTTTTGACAATGCATATGCTATAATGCAACCGTGGGACTTTCTCATTCCTTCTATTCTTTAAATAGGTCTTTGCCAGTTTATTTTAATCTATGACGCTGGTTTTTATTGTAAACCAGTGTTGATCAGAATGGTTCCTTCACTGGTGTCCGCGATCTTATTGCTCTTTATGCAATGCGTAACATTCTGACGCTTCAGATTCGGACTTGAGTAGGTTGGTCTTTGTTTCTACAAGTTCTCTGCCTTCGAGTAGATCGTAGGCAATTTACCATTGATTGCTGCCCAGTCCTAATGTTTGTACGTGTCTTAGTGACGGCGCTGCTTCGCATGCAACCATTCTAGCTCTTCCTCTTTGGCTACTTCACCTGGTGTCGCGAAGTGTAGAACAACCTCCGCCTCTGTTCCGGTGTTGCACATCAAGGATGTTCAAGTTCCAGAACACTGCACATTCGTTTACGGATCGTGCCCTGTGATGTTGTCGTTGAGGTCTGCCCATTGATGCTGACCACTAGCATTATGAACTCAGAATCGTTAGATACTTTTGTATAACATTGATAGCCTAGCAAAATAAATCCCCCTGCAGTATTCATATTGAGAACTGATGTGAACTATGGAGCTGTTTCACAACTGGTTCGTTCTTGCCAGGAACGGTCACAATAAATAGCAAAGTTTTTCTTAGTCTCACTTTGCACTTGAAAGCGATGTCATTTTGATGGCTAAGCATCATCAGGTTATGTCGTTCATTGATCGCATCAATCAAGTGACAGTAGCGCACTCTGCGGTTCACTTGAACCCTGCTTTATCTATTTGCAGCACGTACCTTACGAGAGTCAGGCACGTAAACCAGCGATGTTTATGGCTTTATGCCATCAGTACGTGTTCTGCGGGAACACGATTTTGAAACCACTGATTGCTTTCTGTATTTTGACTCATCCAGTGTTCCACTGAGAGCCGTGGTTGCTTCCGTGTTCTTCCTATCTACGGCCAATGGCTACTGCAATTGCTGCGTCCTGGCCCCTAATCCTAATCATCGTAAATTGGAGTACCTCTCCACACAGCTTGAGTAAATCGCATTATAGTTGAAAAACATGAATTATTTGAATGTTCCCCATTAGAATCTGATTTGAATCGTTGGGAGCGTGAATGGATGATAAGTCCATGTGAGAATCACATGGTGATTCGTCGGAGGATTTTCATCGCTTACCTTCAGAAAGGGGACACGAGGCCTGAAAGTACTTTTTTCTCAGTAGTATGTTTCGCGTACGGATGAGTGGACAAAATTTTGTTTTTTGCAAATGAAATGTTATTGTTTGGAAAATGTCAAATTTGTCACGGGATCTGTAACCAAAGGACCCACAACTGATTCTTCTGCCGTGATCCATTTAACTGGAAATGATTACCTATACGAAGTATATAGTAGTCATATCATTTAGTGATTCAGCGTTTAACTACTGTTTCTCTTCACAATGCAGGTAAGATAAAAAGACGCAAATCCAATAAGTGACTCAGTTGACTACTTGTCCATCACCACTTGAATGGTCTTCAATAGACCTGGGCTCGAGGCCGGTAATTGCTCGGGTCTTGGGTTTTCAGAAAGTCGTCTCGTGATTGATCTGGATAATCTAAAATTCAGGCACGATGTAACTGGTACAAACGACGAGAGATCCAAGTTCACAGGTGATCTTGATCATAGCCTAAACGTACTGCAAAGATAGCATCAGAGGTTGTTACATCAATCGTACCTGTTCACCATACCTACTGCTTTCTCTACGAATAATAGAAAAATCGACGGGTATCCAGGTTTTATCCATTTGTTCATGTTCACGCTGATGAAAGTGTCGGGATTTCCGTCATCTGTTGAAACCTGTTGATTCCCCATTAGTCCATTTTCGATGGTTAAAGCGAGTTAACATGGTATTTTGTTCTCTCATTTTAAACTATTTTTTTAATATTGAAAATAGTAGCGAACACGATTGCACTGGCGTTGATATTGGACAAGTTGAATCCGTTTTTGTACCAAAGGGCTCGATGTTCTGATTTTATCGAAGAAGGAACGGATATGCCGTTACTCCTGGTCGGTGGTATTCACTTGAAAATAAATTTCAGTGAATTTTGAGGAACAAATACAGTAAAAACCTAGACCCGTTTTTCGGGGGATTATATCGAACTAGGCAATCGTATATTTTTATGAATTTTTTTCAATTTAGCAGGCCCGATTACCAACAGGGCTATTTGACTTTGTCACAGTGTACTTTTAACGCTCCTATACAGCTCGGAAATTTGACCCTTTCCGATATAATATACACGAAGATTATCGATTTCCTGAGCAGCGGTGTTTTGGCAGTATTGCTGTAATCTGGTGGGAAAATTACATTACATTTGCTTGAGATTAGATGCAGAATATTAGGACTCAAACCTTAATTGTTGTAACAAGCAGTAGATCTGAACGATGCACAATAGTAACAATGTGTTGCGTTCGTTTGCATTTTGACTACTTTGGTGTGATCTCTACCTTGGTATCTCTGTTAATTGTCCCAACGCTCAGTTCTCGGTCAAAAAGATAACCTTTCCAGTAACCGTCCCGAAAGAACCCAGCACGCAAGGAAAAATGCAGATGAGAAGACTTGTGCCAAACCAAAGGCGATTGTACAGCGAGCTTAGTTGCCTATACAGATCTGGTCGATAAAAAAACTACGGCAGGACTGAGGCTCGCTGATGCCTTCATGAAAAGTTCATTGGTGCAAAGACTAAATTGAGGACAAAAATTCGATATCTCCGAAAAAAGGCAACATCGAATAAAAATAACAGCAGATTCGAGGTCTGTGTCATCGATTTACGGTTAAAAGGATTTTCCCAACGCTTTGTTTAGTGAAACACTAGGCGATTAGTCGTTTTGTGAGATGGAAATGTTAAACAGCGAATTGATAGCCTCAGGGTTAGTCAAAGTTTCAAGTTTTGGTTTGTATGAAGATTGAAGAATTTAGGCCCTTTGGTCGCTGTCGCATTTTTCACAGTCGATTACTCGATTTCCGGTCAGAATAACTATCCAGTGCGTTTTCACCATCGATTTAGTCAGCCACTTGGGGATATGGCGTGACACCCATCGCGGTAGTATTACATTTCTTGTATCAAGTTAGGTCTTACCACGACTGCAAATGAACTGAAGGACCAGATGTGATGCAAAATGTAGCAGATAATTAGATTCACTATGTGTTCAGAATGACCAAACTAAATCTGTGGCACAGTTCATTGAACAAATGACCCTATTTGAAGACCAGTCTGATGTGTACAACCTTCCTCATTAGATTTTGATTGGATTACCGTCGACTGTTGATTTTTTGATCTCCCGAAATGACTTCAGATCGATGTTCACTGAATGGGACAATTTTCTAGTCGAAGGAAACAAGCACCAAACGGTCCGCGAGCATCTGCTTGATGGTTAGCTGTATTTGCATACAATGAAAGGCATAAACACAAACTAGCTCATTCACTGTGATCAATTTAGACTTTCTTATTCGACGGCTTTGGAGGAGGATGCACTTGTTTTTCTCGATTATGATCCGTGGTAAATTTGTACACGAATTTTCCTGGACCATTTCTGTGACAACCTCAATCGATTCACATGTTTTTAGGTTAAGCTCACTTGTTGGCTCAGCCAAATGCGCTAGGGCCTACCAGTGGGTTTCCATCCTTGCTCTCTCCGTTGGCACTTCAGCCCATGCGTTGTCCGGAGCACAGACCTTAGTGTCTCGTTCGTCTCGCTTGTGGTAATCAGCTTATAGGCACATCCGTAATCTAAGCACAAACAGAACATTGGAATGCAAATTAGACCATGGCAGTGTTGTGTTTGCGTGGTTAAACTGTTGAAATCAGTCCACCGTCCTCCTCCTGCTTTCCAGTTCGCATACACATATCCCCTTTAAATCGAATAAGTCACTGTATGTGTTTGTTGGTATTTGACTTCATCAAAGTTGGACTCAAGCAACAGAATCTTATCTTCAACACAATCGTGGCTTTGAGTGTTTGCGTTTAATTCGGTCCAATGGCTTCTGTGACTTGCCAAACGTGGAGCTCTTTTCGCTGAAATATCACAGTGTCTGTTTAAATGAATTTGTCTAGTCCCAGACCAACTTAGCGTAAATCCAGTGAGTGCCATCAAATTTTAACCACCGAGAACACTATCAATGAGATTACGGCGTTTTCGCCTGTTCGTTAACATCGAGAGTACGGTCTTCTCGTGCTTATTCCTACTAAACTCACGTGTCTGTTGAACCTGACCCGATTGGCCCAGTCCTGTTGACTTTTCAGTAAACGTTCATGTGCTGCTATTCTGACTCTGGGATCGATCTACTGTTGCCTATAATCTAATGCCCTGTAACCTTTAGAATTTGGGAACTTTAATCGACAATTTCCTGCTTGCCTATCAGTTTTCCAACATCTCTGCTAGTCAGAAAATTTGAATTTACTTGTCTGTCGTTTTTACAACAAATTTGTCCATCTTTATCTCAGTTAAACAAACTTGGTTGTCGCCTGTCAGCCTCTGCCTGCTCCAGCGACTCCGAAGCTACTCCTAAGTTAGACGTAATGGGAAAAGACGAGTTTTCTGAATTGGAGACCGAAACAATAAAGGTCCACTTTCAACCGAGAATGGAAGGTCGGACATCCTCTTCAGATTATCAAGTGTTTTCCCGAACCTGAAAACTTAACAAAATACTCTAGACCTTCGTTTATTTCAGTTCTCTGTAGTCCTTCTGATGAGAGCAACAGCCTGATCTCTTCAGTTATTGTGTAGCCCTTCCTCGAAAGTGTGCCACAATTCTATGGTTAACCCTCGGGATTTCTGGAACTTTTGTCAAGACTTTATTTCTGAGATCGCCCAGTGGTTCGTTTATTCCACTACTCGTGACTCGTATTTGGTTGACCCCGCAACGGAGTAGCTCGTGAAAATGTGGAGAGAGAAAGATTCTAAGTGGATGGAAATGCAAAAAGCGCGATGTTGCAGTCTAGAATTCTGGGGGAAAAAGAAAACTGAAGGGTAAGCGAAGTAGACAAAGATCCCCCTCACGTGTGACTGCGGTATTGAAGTGCGGGGCGGATTTGAGCTTTTTACAGTAAAAGAAGATGGACTGGAGTGGAGAAACGTCTGGAGCGGAACGGAAAACCAACTTTGCGCGCAGCGTGAGAAGTAAGCTCAGATATGAGAGAAGACCAGCATGAAGAACTAATGGATGAACCGAGGAGAGAAACGGAGTGTGTGGAACTAAGAATAGACAAATCAAAGGACAGATGTGAGGAGAAGGAATGACGTTTTAAGGAAATCAAAAGGAAAAAGCGGTTTTAGAAGCGTTGAATGTGATATCGTAGTTGGAGCTCCATGAAGAGATTTGTTCAAGATCGAAGTTTGGAGGTACATTGGCGACATAATGGTCACGATTGAGGTTGACGTTCCCATGGTGAGGCGGGTGGCTAGAATAGGAACAATTTATTGAGTTAGAAGCAGTGGACAACAGATGACCAATGAACAAAAGAGAGTGTGAGCGCAAGTACTGAACCTTGAGAAACGCCGGTGTTTATAGGAAATGGTTGGGACAGGGCTCTGTCAACTCGGACAGAGATGGTTCGCTTATCGAGGAAACTTTGCGAGTAGTCCTTCGCGCTCGAGAAACAGACGCAGTTGGTCGCAAGCGACAGTTTCATATTCTTTCGAGAAGGCAGATGTGAGAGAAATTGAACAACGGTTGTTAAAGTCAGTAGGTTTGTCACCTTTAGTAATAGAGGAAATCACTGCGAAATCGGGAAATAAAAAGTTTGAGAGAATGACAGAAGATGAGAAATAAAAGAGGAGCCAATCTTGGATCACACATTTTAAGGTAGTGGGCGGAACGGGTTTAGAAACTTTCAGAGAACGCAGTGTTTGGCGGATCTTCCCAATGCGAAGGACAGGCAGAAGGGAAGAGATAGTGGAAGGATAATTGAGTGAAATTAAAGTGTATACAAACCTCAGCTTTCTCGTGTGGTTCACAAACTTGATCATCAGAGGAGATACAGACAGGAGTAGAATTGGAAAGGCAGAAATTTCAGGAGACCGCTTTGACTAGGGAACAGAATGTTCGGCCATCGCTGACGTTCCGCTTTGCAACGAACGACACGGTGTTTGTCTCTAAAGCTGCTAAACACCTGTTTCTAGGATGCACGAAACAGTGATGAAAAGTGGACGTGGGCGAGCGGCGCGAATGGCGAAATTTTGAACGCTTCAAGCATACAACACAATCGTAAGCGTGATTAAACCACTCGAGGGATTCGGGTTCGCCTGGTTTGGAAAATTGTGGAATAGAAAGATCTCAAATAATTTGTGCAGGAAGCTTGGATATGTGAACTGCGTCTCATACAGTAACAAGAATCGCACGAACGGCGCTGTCCTCAGCAATGCAGGGTTCTAGGATGTCTCGCCATTCATCATCCTCTGCCGCAAGCACCACCCTTCACTGGTGATGTACCTGGGTGTCCACACTGAAGTTACACATTCAAGACGATTCATATTTGATGATCAAAGGAAATTACAAGGAGACGCGAGTTGTTCTGGGAGTAGAACCGCCGAAAATTTGTCCGAGCCATTGCCCAGGCTTTCCTGGGTAATGGCTCGGACCCCACATTGTTGGAAAAGAATGTTGGTTGGTCTAACCAGGCAAAGTGAAAATGCTGCGACAACGTCGATTGGGGCCAGTCATCTGTCCAGGTTCCTGTTGTCGAAATTTGCGTGAACTCCGAAGAGTAACATCCTGTAAATAAGGCCAGCGCTCTAGCAGTTCTTAGTTTGCGCGCAATCGAAAGAGTGCAATGTTGGAAAGATCAATTAGCCAAATAGAAACCTGTACTAGCCTCGCCAGTGGCTCCTTCGAAGAGTGAAAATACCCAACTCACCATCAAACTCAATATTCTTGCGGCCCGTCAGGTTTTAGGATGTTGCGCCGGCAAGCTCGAGGAATCCTGCGCTTTATTAACCCCATTGGGTCCGAAATGCTTTTTATTAACCCAGTTTCTCGAGTTCTAGTTTGTCTCATTCCATCTGACCCGTTCACTACCTGGTTTGAAAATCGGTACACATCTGTGTCTGTTTGTCTGTTTGGATAGGCGCACAGGAACTCTTGTATTCTTAATCGCGTACTCGGGTAAAAATGAGCACGTATCAGAGTGCGCTCTCGAAGTGCACACTTGCTGTCGGTCAGGTTATTGTATCATTCAAGTAAAGGAACGAGAAACGGTCACTATGCGACTGAGGAGCGTCCGTCATTCATGGTTCGGTTCTTTGGATCGTCTAGCGAGGTATTCAGTATTTTACATGCTTTACGTTTGTTTTGATGTCGTCTGGTGTGTTCCACAGGTTTGTCATAGTTGACCAGTGTATAGATTGTTTCGTGAATTTTCTAATGTGGTGTTTTGTATCAATTCGCTCAAGATACAACTGATATATGTCGAGCACTCGTAGTGATTGTTGATTGTTTCTGGAAGATCCGCAAACCGAACCTTGTGTCCCGTGGGGTCCATTTCATTTTTTCTTGAGCCATTTTCTACAATTACTACGACTAATTGCCCAACTTTGATTTTTCGTTGAGAGTTCTCTGAAGGTCTTTTCAACGGATATCAGAGACATTTTGGTCAATGAGAAACGGGTTTTCTCCGCCCAGGTAATAGATTTACATGGATTTGTCATTTATGACGTTATTCCCTATGTGACATACAATGCTCAACTCACCATTAAGAAACCATGGAAACACTGTAAAGTTGTTTCATCCTTGTTAGGAATTTGTCATCATCCACAACATTTGACTCCCGTGTCGTCTCGAGATGCTGCCTTTTGCCGAATAGTTGCAATATAGATTCACCGTACGGAGCACAAGCCGACTAGTGATGCTTATACTTCAGTTGCTGAGTGGTGTTGTCTCTCCTAGTTTTCGAAAGGTCATCTTGTTTCGTTACATGCACAATAAATACCTCTTTTTCGTCCTGTTTATTTGGTTCTACACTGCAATGGGTAATTTAACCCAATGCAAAACAAATACCGCTGTTTGTTTTCTGATTTGTTGTATCATAATATGATGCACATCGATGATATCAGTAGCTATGTTAGCGGCAGTAGCAAAGCCGTACAAATTGGTAACTGCACTGAGTAACCGCGTAATTTTAAGCCTCATAAACGGCTTCGTGACAATGTGAGTACACATACTGAGTAGTTCATCTCGGTGTGCTGGTCATGCATGTTGGCTTACGATTGGCCAATCAATGCCCGCCATCGTGCGTACTTCTGTGTCTGCGTTTTGTCGCGTATATGTATCACGCGCCCGAAAGTCGACTGCCACCGAATGTATGCTGCAGTTTATCGCGATGCAACCCGTAGATACGATGCCATGTGCGGTATCATTTTTCCTTTAAAATTGCAGCCGGTAAAACGATAGAAGCCTTTGGATTCTCAGTAAGAGATGCGGAAGTTGCTCACTTTCCTCTGGCTTTTGTATCTCATTTCTTGTTTCGTTGTGTTTTTACTGTCTGGGATGATTGTCCCAGCACGAGAATTGGGTGTAAAAAATCAACTGGTAATTTTACAATGAATTAGTCCATTGGGCTGCAGTTTTGAAGTTTGATCCCAGCTGATTTTTCATTGTGTTAACTTCTATCGTACGTTTTCACACCTCCTGCCCACCAATAAAGCTTATGCAGCCTCAAGTGGTGACGAGTCCGGTGCCTCTTCGAATCATCTGTCTCCATCCGATGGAAATGTAAACGGATTTCATCCGGATGATGCGAAACCAGCAAATTTTGTCGGTCCGGCGTTACGCGTTTCTCCAACAGAACATACTTCATTTTACACCGCTCCCAAACGGGCTGAGGTTTACCGGGCTCCTCCGGGTGCGGATGGTGAAAAAACGAACTCGTTCTCAGTTTCCACCGATTTGGGTTCTGTCAAAGATCGGCTTGCTGAAGTGCAGCCATCCGAACGAACATCGGGTTTTCAGCGTGATGCACGGAAAGCACGATCACAGAAACGTCTGGCTGCCTACTGTACCGCTATGGAATCTATTGAAGCCAGTGCCCAACCAGTGGAGCTGGAAAAGGAGGAACTTGATTTAATCCCGTAAGTGTTGATTTGTGGTACTCGAAGCATTTGATCATTTTGCGAACGCAATATTTGTCTTTTTTCGTAGAAACTACGAGCAATTTACATTTCCTTGATGCTATCGGATCTTTATTGTTCTTTTATGCAGCTCCGGAGGCATTCCGGCCCGTAGTAGCAGTGGTGATCGGCTTCTGCTGTTCATTGGTATCATCGATATACTTCAAAGTTATCGGTTATTAAAAAAATTGGAACATGGATTTAAGGCACTCATGATCGACGGGGTGAGTGCTCTGTTCTTCTTTCCCACATAACAGACGTTTTTTCTCTTTTTATTTGCAATAATGTCGGTTGTTTTATGCACGTTCTCAGTTCAGTCCTTTCCCTCACTCGCCCCTGTTCCCTAGGAAACCGTTTCCGTAACACCCCCTGGCTTTTACTCTCAAAGGTTTCAAGAGTTCCTTTCTCGAACTGTTTTTAAACGAATTCAGTCGCGTAAGTCTTGGAGTCTTGACTCTCCTATTTCTTTGTTTTGCGTAGTTCACAGTCACTGGCCGTCCTAATACCTTCTCTTTCCAAAAACGCTATTTCTGCCGTGACGATTTGTTTGATCTGACGAGAGAACAAAGTTGAAAATTTAACCATTTTTTCTGCTATGAAATGGAAAAAGCTGTTACTATCTTCTTTGAGCATAAGCGTAAGCACCCGAAACGACGGTTGTGGGTTTTTTGTTCTAAAATATCGTTAAGTGTTCTCCTGTGTTTTAACTTTTGTTCGTCAGTTGAAAAGCGATCTTCGCAATGGATAGAGTGATCTTAACTCGTACTACCGTCTGTTAGTCAGTAGAGCAAAGTGGTTTTCACAAATGTGCTATTCCATCTCTTAAATCAATTTAATCTGTTTATCCCCATCCTAGTGGACCAACCGACCCTACTTGGACCCAATGCCATGCGGTTCAGGCGGTTTGTGGAATTGGGTGCGTATGTCCTAATCCCATTCCATTGCTTCCAAGTTCCCGGCATTTCTGTAATTTGTGTCACCGCTTCACATGCCGGATCATTTGATTTTCTTTCGGGTTGGCCTGTTCCGCGAAGTTTTTATCGCCTTTATTGATCATTAACCCCTCCGTTTTACTATTCACAACCCCTCACCTGCTTGTCCTTCTAGGGTTTGGTTTTCTATGCTTCAGCTGGCATTTTTTTAATATTTCGGCCTGTTTCGTTAATCTTCGGTCTCTGTTAAATGGTTTTTGTTTGCTTTCATTCATTTGTCCATACTTTCACTGACAGGTTTAATCCAGTCGTTTTTGGACCATGTTTAAAATATCCCCTCATTGTGATCCTTGTTCCGTCTAGTTGTTGGCGTCGTTTCCGAAACTGGTGTTTGTCCGTTTCCAGTTTGATTAAATTCACGGAAATCTGTTTCCGTTACGGGTTGTGTTCCACTCATAATTTTTGTGGTTCCTGTCATTCTGCCCTTCCACATTGTCGTTTATCTTTTTCAGTGCTCTGGAATTTTCGGTCTTATTCGTCTATCTTTACTCACTATTGTGTTGAGTTAGGCAGTTGTTCCTCCAGGGATGTTAATGTATGCTTGTTAAACTTGTCCCATCGGCCACTTTGCAATGCTGTTTGTTTCCCCCAATAATTGTCGCCTAGTTTGTAGTTATTTTTTGACCTTTATTCACTAGTGTAGCTCGTGCCTCCTGTGGAAGTTTGAACATTTTTTAATCCTAACAGTATAATGCAATTAACTGCATCTTAGCGACCGACTACTTTTATCCTGATTAGTGGTAACCGCTCATGCGCAATTTATATATATATATATATATATATATATATATATATATATATATATATATATGCGTATATTCTGTGGCATTCTGCCCTCGTTCTTAAGGTTGGCTCAGCCCAACTGACGAAGAATTATCAGCGAATCACAGTTGTGGTTCTTCTGTGGACTCTTCGACGAAGAGCTTCCATGCACACTCCTGATGCCACAGATTCGATGCTGGTGAGAAATATCAATCAATTCGGAGTGTACAAGTATAAGGATGCTTGCCAAGAGACTACCGGGTACACATACCTGACGGGCGACAATAACCGCGAAACCGTTCGTGTGCTCCAGGACAAATTTTGTTCACTCATCCAGATGCTACTTACTGCTTATAAATATATATATATATTGTCTCACCAGTAACTAATTTGTAGCTTCAGAAGTGTACATCGAGGCTCTTCGTTGAAGAGTACACAGAAGAACCACAGTTGTGATTCGTTGGTGGTTCTTTG
>LUCM01007987.1:53547-157911 GCA_008360955.1 Fasciolopsis buskii
ATATATATATATATATATATATATATATATATATATATATATATATATAGAGAGAGAGAGAGAGAGAGAGAGAGAGTTGGGAAGGCGTACACTGAGTTAATACGTTTATCGTGACGTTTCCATCCAAACTATGAGTCGTTGTCAAACGTAAATGAGTGGTATATATATATATATATAATATCTATTCGAAAGTATCGTAAGGATTTAGTTCTTCATGCGGAGTGTAAATGTCGGGTGTTCCCAGCGCTGCTATAAGGTCGGTTCACATTATTCTCTTCCAGAAATTCCATGGGTTTGTTCGCAGTTCATTTCATCTTGCTTCAAAGCGCATGCATTCAAATTAATCTTGGTGAATCTGACGACTGGTACAGAAGTGAGAGCATTTGGTTTGCATGCCTTTTCCTTCCACTTCACATGGGTTACATATTACACGACCTATGGTCAGGATTCCGATTCAATTCACGAAGGGCCCACTAAATGCCTATGAATTCTCGGTCCAACTTGTTGTGTTGCCAGTTTGTTTACCATCATCATAATGTTCGTGCATCCCTTATGTTCGTTTCGTACCTTCCTGGACAAAATGCAGATAGTATTCCACTGGTATCCTGATGATTATCGTCATGTGAAGCTATAGGAAGTGGAGATATGGGGCGCATTTTCACCGCACTTTAGCCTGCCTTCCCTTGCATTGGCAGAATCTATAGACGAGATCGTCTGACAGAGTCCTGTTCCCGTCAAAATTATTTGCCGTTTATTTGGATGTAAACATCTTGCCTATGTGCTTATGGTACAGAATGGCTTCAATTATGTATTTTGTACCCTGTTATGTTTGCTTGTTTGACGGTGTCATTATAACACGCTTCGTTTAGTTTAGCCTTTACAATTTCTCTTCTCTCACAGATGTGTTCTGGCATTTGCTTTCATCCAGAATCACTGTACATTCGACCGAAAAATGAAAGGAAAAACAATCTTTTGGCAGATAGGAAGTAATAAGTGGAAATTAAGCGGGAACAAGGATGAAACTTTGTCATTTCAGCTAATCCCTTCCACCATTCAATGAAAGAATTTCGTGGACCCGAACCTGGAAGTTATTTTTATGGTACGCTTGAAGCGAAAGTGTAATGCAAGAGGCATGTTCCATAGCCGCTAGAGTTCACTGCGCGGGGGAGGGGGCGTGACCTGGAAACCTGTAGTGTCACAAAACCACATTAGGTCCCAGTAGGTCGGGTGTGGAATCGGGTCGAGGGACATTCAATTTTCGTCTATCACCAAAGTGACCGGCGGATCTCGGATTCGAACCTCTGGCCGTTTTTGTTGGTATGCCTAATCCACCTGATCATCGTTGGCTTACCTTGGTCACTCCATTAGTTGGGGTTCTCAAACTTGTTTTACCATGTCATCAAATGACCACCTTGGAGCATTTTCCCAGAGCACTGCTTGCCTCGGTAGACAGGTGTCTTCACCAGACGATCGCTTTAGGTTTTTTGTCTCAACCGTTGGTGATCAAGAACGAAGTTTGCCGCGAGGGCACGACAGCAATTTCTTAAATCCCTGCCAAAAATCGTACAAGTTCCGTTATCGATATTCTTCTGTTACTATTGAAACCAAATTCAAAGAACAGTTCCAGTGAAGCATGTTTCTAAGTGTAGCACGTACGTCTTTTCTGATATTGATGTGCACTGGATGTAGAAAGCAAGTTCTTGAGTAGCACTAGAGAAATGGGTTGATTTGCCAATGACTCATCACTCGGTATCGATGTTCAACTAACCGTTTAAAAACCACAGCCGTTTCATGTTCAGTCATCATCAACGCATAACCAACGTAACGCAGCCCGGATTCCAGCTGGAAACGAAAGAATATGTTCCGGTCGCTAATGTTCGGAAGTGGTTCCTAACTATCCGTTTAACACAAACACCGCAACTATGTTTGTACTGCTCCCGTGGTTTTGAGGGGTAAGTTGTGCATTCATATTGCACAATAAATCGTTTCACAGTCAAATTAAATTTCCCCCTGAAGACGGGTTGAGCCGACTTATGTACCCGGCGAATGATTTCGCAAGCAATTTTGGCACCTGAATTACCGTTACCCAATCTTGCTGATCTCAGTTTAAATCGTTGATGGAGACATCAAAGTTCGTTTCGTATCTGTTTTTCGAGTGACTAGCGAGTTTTCCGCGTTCAATGTAGAGGATGTTGTAGTCGATTTTTTACTGTTTCCCATTCTCTTTTCCTGTTTTGAGCAAAGAGTTGCTGTGAGGTAGCAACCAGAATCTGTACACTAGTGCCAAGCTTAATGTTTGCAAAGATTGAAACTGAAACGCGACCAGATGACAAAGCTTATTTTGGTCCAGTTTATTCCCCTGTAAATTTGCTGGAATTTGATAAGATGTGAATCGCCGGAAACATACTCGCTATTCTATTTTTTTATTTATGATATTATTCGCAACAAAATTTTCCTGTTGTCTTTCCAATATTTTTGATTCGCTCTCCTGGTTTTCATCCCCGCCTTTTTAACAAGCTACCTTCATTACAATATCTTCCATATATTTTGAAACCTGGTGTTGTTCATTAATGACTATCATGACCTGACTTCTGCGCTCTGTGCTTTAATATCTCGGACTTTCTTCAATTACTCTACTGGCGATATCTTATCGGTTGGTGATGAATCGTTGCACTCAGACGCCTTACTCAACGGATTTTGTCAGATAAAAAATGCATCGATTCTAATTTATTCACTTTGTCCTGAATTAATTAACTCGCACCTTAAAGTTGTTTTCTTTGCGATGTTACTTGAAAGCCGTTAATTGTTTAAACGTTATTTTCGATGTATTTTTCATCTTCGGATGTTCGTCTGCATGCCACTGATCGTGTGCTTCTGCGCCGCAGACCGTAAGTTTTTAGTTAAATTCTGATCCGGGTGCGATTTTGTGGTTCACCAACCAACATTCTAATCCTTTCATCTGATGGCCTCCTGTTGTTTGGTTGATCACCCGTCTTCTTGTAACCACTGTCGGTATTTTTTACTCTCTTTTATGGCTTAATTTCGGCTACCAATATCTTTTCTCGGGGTTAAGCCACGAAACAGAATAACTTTTGTATTGGACTTGAATTTAATTCCAAGGCGCTCGCCATTCAGAACGATTTAATTTATCTTCGTTCGTTCCCATAACAATGTGGTTCATTCCATAACGTAATATTGAGGCATTTTCGGCTGTACCAGATTTAGAGTCATTTGGACGGGATCTAAAAATACCATGAATGACTGGAAATGATTAGGGCACGTTCGCGATCCTCGAAGCGGTGGAATCGTGATTCACTGGAGTACGTTCACGACCGGCCTTTCAAACATTGCTCTAGTGGCACACCTTGTTCATTGTGAATGGGTGTTCTCATCTCAGGGTTCAGTTCTCATTTAATCTAAGGATTTTCTGTTTCTTCCCAGCTTCGTCACACCATTTTTTGATTGCGGAGTTCTATATTCTCATAGAAAACACTATGGGGTTAAAATGAAATTGAAGCATAATAGACCGTCTGTGGTTGTGACTCTAGGTCAGGTGTGATAACAAGCCAGGAGATAGCGAATAGCCGTCTGCCAGCAAAGTAACCGGTAAACGCCTAATCTGTAGGGTGACAGAAATTTTATCCCATTGTCTGCCATTTCTCGACTACGCAGGGCTATTTTTAACAAGAAATTGCGCTGGGCTTTGAATTCGTCAAACCCAGCATGCTTTCTCAAAAGGATCTTTATTCTGATTTCAACTACCCACCCACCAATTACTTCGCTCTTTCAGTTGAACCCATTGCCTTGTCTAAAATTTGCAGACATTTGTACTTCCTTAGGATTTCGGATGCTGTTTGTCCAAGTACTCCACACCTCTTTCACGCGGGGCGACGCCATTCTCACATGTTTACACAACTTTATTTTATTACTAGCTAATCACAGCCCGCACCATACAGCGTTGGCATTTCTAATATCAGTACTTATTTTTTGTTCGCTCTATTTGAATCTTAATCCCAATCAATGCATCGAGTATATTTTTACGTTAAGCCAATGCTGACTTCCGTCATAGAAAATACATCAATGAGAAACCCATGGACGGAGTCAGCCACTAGCGTTATTATCATTCAGCGTTAAGCATCAGAGCAGGCCCTGCTGACCGCTGTTTTTTATGTTGTCACACGTTGCTCTAGGAGGAATGAATGCGCAATGGACAGTAATCGGGTATACAGGGGGAGTTGCCCAGGTACATTACTTAATCGTTACTCTCGAAAGCGATCTTCACACACCGGCACTGTTTCCCGCAGACTGCATGATCTTTCCCTCCAACTGAGTAAATTGCGTCAGTTTTGCTTTGTTCAGACAGTGACAGTCTATTTTGCTCAACGGTGCATTTCCTCTACTCCCCTTTAGTGCTTTTTTGACTTGCAGGACTGCTGAGGTGGAGCCTCGAGATGATATACCAAGTCTCCCTAATTATTTTGTCCGTTCTTATTAGCGACATTTATGACGGACATCATCATCGTTCAGCGATGATCAGCACTGACCACTGCCTTTCTCATCGAGAATGAATGTGCTAGGTGGACAAGGAATGGACCTACAGGGGCGGAAAGAAAAGAATGACGTAATAGTCAACATTAGGATGCAGTCTAACTGCACGAACGCACATTTTTTGATCACCCTGATTCGGCATAAAGTGACAACGCGATCGCCACTATTCATGGACTCCAGCTGCGGCTATGCAAGACACCTATTTTATTCAATTTCGCTGTACATTCCATACATCAGCATATCAATGCTTGCTTGAAATCTGCAGATAAATTTCTGTCCAACAACACCCACCCTTTACACGCCACCTTGTCTCCATGCAAATCCTTTTGCATCCACTCCCACATATGCATTTACAGGAATTCGTTGACACCTTATCTCACCCGAATTGTGACAGACGAAGTGGAGATTCGCGCTGAACTCCTGAATCCGATCGACATACAACCAATATTTGTGTGTAGGGACGGTTTTTTCTTTTTGACAATATTGCATGGGCGGAGTTCTTATTTTTTCAATCCAAGACTTGTTTATTACTTACTAGAGCTTAAATATAAATACTAAGTTCCCATCACTACGCTGCTCAAAAATAGTATGACAAGGCCGATCGATGACGGATCAACCTTTGGATTACTGCGGAATCTCCTTTTCACGAGGTTTGGACCTATGGCCCATGACAAAACCAGTGTATGGTAACTTTCACAAGATGACATTGTTGATAGATAGTGCTTACTAAATTATGAAACTTCATTAATTCCGTCAGTTCAAAGTTGCTTGTTCTCCATTTGAGTGGGTTTGTTTGACTTTTTCATTTCTTTTTCCACTGTTCAAACAATCCAACTTCTTGCGTTTCCTCTTCTGAGATTCCGTGGGTCCACATTTGTTCCTGCCTGGTAATCTTGGTGTCCGATCTTAATCATAATGACATTCGCTTTTGCCGATACGTCCATCGATTCCCAACTTTGTTTGTAGATCCCATCTCACATACCAGCTTCAATCTTTGTGTGTCCTGCTTGCCACTTTTATTCGTTTTCTGATGTCTTTTGCTGTCAGTAATTTTTATTTTTTTTCTATTTCTCTTATTGCCAACGGTCATTTTCCGCGCCAGCCATGAGGCAAGCCTCATCCAAACGGGGAACAGTACAGTCGCGTAAACTAAGCTCAATCAGATCCATAGATGGTGAGTAAGACTCCCTTTTTCGGCTCCTCTCTTTTCTACATCAACTTCGTTCCTTTGTGCTTGCTGAAGTTGTTCTTCGTCCACACGACTCATGAAGTTAATAAATCGGGTAATCATTTTGTCTTATTTCATCCCTATCCCGTTCGACCAATCTGTCACGTGTACCTGTCCATTGGCTCCGCAATAGAAAACGAACGGTGAGTTTGTGACAGTCCGGGTTTGATCCTTCGGTCCAGTGGTGGTTGCTCCTCATCAGGACAAAAGATTATCACTGTCTTTCGAACTGCTTTCATTGCAATAATTAGTGTTCTCCTATTTCCTATTGTGTATGGTGATATCAGGGTAATGAAACACCCTTTTTCCGTCGGACATATATTTGTCGATCAGATATGATATGCTGTTGATTGTCGCGCCTAATGTGGTCTTTACTGCGTTTCGCAAAGTGGGCCTGTCAAAAGACTTGTATTTCTTTGATCAGAAATTAAGACTAACGTTAACCATCATTTCGAACCAGGCTACAGACGAATTGTCGTTTGGTCATTCAGTCATTAGAAACAATTAACTAACCGATTAACCTGGTGTGTTTCGTTTCCCAGTTCACTGCATCCGAATATGGTGCGATCATTATAATGTACTCGAACTGGATCTTTTTCTTTGTGTTGTTGGTGCGTGATTTCTGTGGAAAGGGTGAACTAGATGCCCTGAAATATCAGTATCCGTTTGATAGAAAACCCAACAACGAAGTGATTTCGAACCACATTAGATCCCAATAAATCACGTGTAGTGGAGCGCCAGGTGATTGAGACTATATGGTTCCGTGCCACTCGGTGTTTCAGGATCAAGGTTTCTGATTGCAATGTTTTTGCTCCTGCTGACTGTGATTATCTGTGTAATTACAAATAATACAGGTGCGTAATGTGTTTGAACAACTTCTTTATGATTTTCGTTGTCTGCATGACTCAACCATTTCATTCGTTTTGCAGAAATGGTTTGACTGAAATCAGGCGTCGTCCAGGTGAGTGATTGTGTTGCTTTATCCTTCTCGGTTTTCCATGTTTGTCTGATCGCGAAAATTGGTTATGAAAACAAGATCTTGGTCACATATGGGTCTAAATCAAATGCTTCCATGACCCGAGTGCCGACAGCTGTTTGTCAGTGCTGATTTTTAAAGACACGGTAGATGATCCTACTGTTTCCGTTTTTAAATTGCAAAAATATTCCTATATAATTAGACGATCGCAGTTTGTTAACAAGCCGGGTGAGAGAAATATGCGTGGCTATTCCAACAATACATGTCTATCGAAATGTCCGTCTATTCGGTCGTCATTATCAACGATAGGTTTTTCTCTGACTAGCCGCCTATGACTTCTCCGTGGGTTGTTCACAGTCTGCGAATATGCTATTCTTTCTGGTTCATCCTATTTTTTTACTTCGTTATTCGAGTTATAAAATACCAGAACATTTTGGTAGGTTGGTTCAATTTGACATTTATTGAGGATAAATTTGATAATTAGGCAAAAGATTTTCACTGGCCCATGTTATTTTTACTCGTAGAACCGCAACAGTAGGACGAAAAACGACCAAATTTCAGAATTAATCTGAGCGTTCTTCCATTAGGAAACTTAGTTATCTTGCTAATTTTCTTCGTATGCTCGTCCTCACTTTACCCGATGTTCATGTCCGACTGAAATTCCTCGTTCTTATGTCATCATCCCTTCGGGCTCTAGTGTTTTTCCGATATTCCCCTTTCGTCAGCATGAAGCATTTTCTTGATTTTTATGATTTGAAATAATCATTTTTGCGCATGTATATGGCGTTTCTTTCAGAGTTTATTCTCATTTATGCAATTAGTATCGGGTCTGGACTAGTAAAAGAGAGTAACACTGGGTCTAGGCTTGGTGTAGTTGCGTTCCCGACTTGACTTTTTTATGACCATCCTGTTTACGGTTATTGTCTCCGAGATTAAATGGCAGTTCGCTAATTCTGCTCGTTCTTGCGTGATATGCGATGCTACTGCTACTAGTTGTTTCCAATCAGTGATTCTGACATGATCTTCCTATATTTTTCCCACACCGTACCACATTTTTACTGGGTAACGTGTTCCACTGCTCTCTTTGATTCAATCTCCATTGCTCTCACACATTTGGCCCTTTTCTCTCTTTTGTTTGAAATTGCCTGCTCCCCCTCGTACACACACACGGTCTATCTTGTGGTGTCTATATTCATTTCTTTCATCCACTGGCCCGCCTTCCCGCTTGCTCGCTCGCTGGCTCCATGTTCGTTCGCGCGTCTCGTCTCGCCATTTGTATCACTTGGTATACATGTTCGGTTTGTTTTGTGTGTACTTAACTGCTGTGTTTGTGTCGTTGGTCCTCCATGCGTTTGCGCGCTCTCCCTTTCATTCCACCTGTCCTCCCTCCAATTAATCGTATTCTGGGCTCTCGATGTCTTGGAATTTGTTATCCTGAATTTCTTCTCGTCTGTTTACTTCGGATTATTGCTTTTTGGTTTTCTGTTGCTCGTGAACCTACCTTACTGTTTTTTGATCATTTTACCTTTGACTATGATTTACGGTGCTATCCTGGTCCTGCCGTTCGTTCAATTGCACGTAACTGTGCAACCCCTTTGCGATCAAGCCTTACCTCCGTCAATCAGACATGTCGCCTCGCCTGCCCCTTCTGAAGCGGTCAAATACAATGGCCGAACGAGTGCGCACTTCCTTTCGCCATCTGATGTGCGGATTGTCACGACCGGTGACACCACCGGAGATGAATGCGCCGAAAATTACCAGCCCAACACCATTTCTAGTCCAACTTGGCGACTCCGTCATTCAGCTCGAAGTACAATGGGATCAGAGCGTCACCTATCCCAATCACACACGTCAACGCCTTGTTGGGACGGTGATACGAGCGAACTCAATTTGCGGTCCAGTGTGTTTCGATTCAGTCCCTTGCCGTCTAGCGTGTGTAGAAGGTCAGCTGGAGGAAATATCAAGCTTGTCAACGTGCAGCGAAGAGCCCGTTCCACCTGGAACATGAGTTCAAACACGGATCTTGGTACCAATCAGCGCGTCCCGTCTCAATTTCTGGACGCGCTTTTTAAAGACGTCAGTCGAACTGATAGCTATATGAGCGTGTACAGCGGAACCATGACCCCCTCGTCGGACAGCGGGAATGAGACACATGACAATCAATCGATCAGTAAATCATCCTACGCGTTGGACAATCGATCGAAAGTTTCCCCGAATGCACCTAAAACTATCCTCCTTTTACCTCCTCACCCGATTCTATCAGTTAGTGATTCTCGTTCTTCTTCTTATCGAAACAGAAGCCGAAAGTACTGCAGTAACTCTTACGACCCGTACTCGAACTCCAGGTCGAGCACACCGCTACTTGGTCAGTCTCTCCAGTTCAGGCATGGGAAAAGTGGCCATCTCAGAGGGAAGATTCCAAGTTTCAGTTCGCTAGTAGTCGACCATCAGGCTTCAGCAGATCCTCATATAATTACAGCCTCGCGTGCGCTCTCTTCAAGGAACTCTGTGACTAGTCACCGGGCTTATTCGAACGCCGCTTCCGTGGAGAACTTCATGCAGGGCGCTCAGCTCAGTTCAGGTTGTGTGAAAGGTGATCCGTGCGAGTTAGCACAACGTGAAAGTGCTCACTTAATCATTGATCGGCGTTCTTTGGGAGATCGGACTTCTGGGTCCCACGATTCTTCCGGGAGATTTTCACGGAATTCTGCTCATAGTCTGCCTCCGACATTTGGCACTCGAATATCCACTCTGGATAGACGCAGTAGACAGAGTCGACTAAGAACGCAATTGTGATTAGATTGCTCAAGTCGATAGTCTGCAAGCTCAAACTGTACTGACATTAACATCAACTCTTGTGGTTTCTCTTTTTCGCTCACCTAACTTTCAATTCCCATAGGCCGTCTCCCTACAAATATCAGTTCGAGGTGAGGTTGATTATTCTTGTGTGTGTGTGTGTGTGTGTGCGTACATGTGTGAGTGTGACTTCACCTGAGTTAGTTTCCCTGGTTTTAACTGTGATAGACCAACCATTTTTCTTGATTGGTGTTCTCATTGAACGCGTTCCTATCGCTTTCTATGCAATGCTGCCAGGTATATTTGTTCATGCTTTATGTGATTACCTGCAGTAGTTTTCAAGATTGGTACAGGTCCACATCAGCTTGATGGTTTTCAAATCCTGCATGTTTCTATTCTGCTGTGCTTTTGCTCGCGCTGTCATTTTGTCTTGTGGTTTCTGGCTTACTCGTTTACTTACCAGTATTCAAGTTCAATTATGATTGCTCAAAGGATGGCCTGATTTTCTCTCCTCCATGTCTGTCCCTTCTTTAGTTTTGGTCGTACTAGCCACAGCGTCCAACTTTCATAGAATCCTGCAGATCTGAGTATATCTTTTTTATCATGGGTCTCTCCACAATGTTTTTTAATTGCGGCATTATTGTTTCGAATTTGGGGAAGTTGTATGAGTGGCTATAGTTTGATAAACACAGCACAACACCAAATATTGGCGGAGTTTTAACTTTGATTCGATAGTAACTGTTTATGCGGGAGATGATTGTCTCATGTTGACTTTGGTATTCTTAAACTTCGCATTCTAGTCAAAAAAAATTGAGGGAAACAACTGCATTTTGTCGCACTGTAAAAAGGAAAAAAAGACTGTGTGGAAAACAACTCGTCAAGTGAATGATTTGAGCACTTCAAATAGGTTTCTCAGGATATCGGCTGAAACAGTTTCGGTTCGGCAGAATATGTGCTAAATAAGAAGCAATGGAGTTTCCATAGATGTTGATTCTAGGGAGCTTTAGACGAAAAGCAAATCCTATGGTAATTTGAAAACGGCACTTCAACAGATCTGAATGCAATTCGTGAGCCAACGCTTCGCATATGAATGGGTGTTAATCACATAGTTTAATGGATGAATAATTTGATGTAACTTCTCAGATCAAAAGATTTTATTTGTTGTCACACCATCTCCAGTCCTCCTATTATCAATCCTTTCTTGGGTCTTTAGATTGAATCTGTCGATCAAAACAGATCAGTCGCCAACATCTGGGTTTAGCCCCGGTTCTTGCATGCAGATAACACAAGTATGAGCGTGAATCGGTAATTGGAGTACAACGGATAAGTGTGACATTTTCGTGAAGGGCGAACGGTTGTTGGTGCTGAACATTGCCGGAACGGGCCTCTTGGTCCGGGGGCGGGGTGCACTTAAAAACCACGTCCCAGCCACCACGGGTGCTTTTGGTTAGAATAGATCTCTGACGTATACCAATGCCTGATCCCTGTCGAGAATAAGATTCAGTCGATTTTTTAAACAGAATTAAATCCGAACGATAGTAACGTCGAACAGGAACCATAATGGAGCCAAATTCCCACAAGGAAATTACTGGGGCGACGACAGAATTGTAACACTGTCGAACCTAAGCTTCACGTGAAATGCATATGTTCACGAGCTTGTCATTCTGATTTCTTAACGAGAGAATATGCTTTTAATCGGGGCTTTGCTGCACAATGATGGTACTGTGAATACGGGCTAGTGTTCGATTACTTGATTTACACAGTCCAATCCAGATCTGCAAGTCAGGGGCTAATTTCTGGTTGGGTGTTGGAGATTCATTATCTTCATTTATTGCTTTAATCACAAGATTTGTAACTATTTCTCTCAGCACGCTTGCTGAAGAGTGGTTTTAAATTCGCGTCAGTTATAGGATTGATCTGCGAGCGTTCGTATATTTAGGGTAGTGATAGTGGTTCAGAACATGAACTTTCAGATTTAAGACCACGGGGTCGAAATCACAGCTGCACCTGAATCCGTCACAGTATTATCGTCACCAAGGTTGTCGGAACACTATATCCTTTTTTCAGGGTTGAAAGGGATACCAAACGAGTAATCTCTAACGGCTTTTTTGGGACCGTCAGTTCTATTGGCTGGTTCTATTGTGAATTAACTCAGTTCCCTTTCTGTTCAAACTATTCTGTTTCGTTCGATTCCAAACTGTGTATGCGCATTCCCTCTTTAGGGGAATTCGCACCCGCCCAAAGTGATTCCTTATTGCCTGTAATACTACTTTTCACCTCAGTTTTAAGACAAACGCCAATGGAGATGTCACGATAACATCTGACATGCTAATGAACACACGTATTGCATTGGTTATGCAATCAACTAAAAAACTATAATTGGAGTCAAACATTCGCGAAAAAACTGTCTAGCCAATCCGAAATGTCATTGAAGATGTTCTTGGTGAAGGACTTATAGTTGCAACAGGCTGTGTTGATCATATGATTCTTGAAATTACCGACCAATCTTTGTGCGCCTCTGAACATCTTGTCATAAACTGTAAACAGGGAACTTATGAGCTCTGAATCATGTCAGCCACCCTCCATTTTAAAGCACAGACCTCTTTCAAACGTGAAAAATGAAAAGATTGGCCTACAAATATCCAGGTATGAATACCCACAGAATAGATTGGGAAACTGTCGACTAACGGAAGAATTGTAAAAACGGGTTGAATATTTGTTTTGCTACAAAGCCGTTGCTCATATGCTCTACTTCAAATCAGATGACGCATGAAATTTTACGGTACAACCGGCTTAATGTGCACGCAACAAACTCTGCATGGTGCATCGTGCCCACGGTTCATGAGGATTCGAAAAATCTAATTGATCAGAAATCATGCTCGGCAATAAATATAGTCTTTCCCACCTCGTCGGTTCTCCATCATACTGCATAGTTTCTGGAACTAAGCGAATTTTCTTAATCGATTCCTCATTTTCTACAGTTCACCAAAGCCAACTGAGGTTGTTGAACTTGCATTCTGACGTTGCAGTTACGTGTTTGCATCGAGATCGTGCACTGGGTAGCAATTAGTTCTGACCCAAGTCCAATTGAAGTAGTCCGAGTTTTATTAGCAATACCAGTTTATGTGGAAGATCAAGTCTTTTACTTCGCTCAAGAAATATCAAAGTTTTGTATCATTGTCTTTCGGACTGTGGTCCGAAATATGCCCCAGGTATGCGTCTCAGTTTCGACTTATAAAGAAGGATGTTTTCAGTATCCACTATGAGCTTTTCTAACATCATTTTACACCGACCGAACACATTTCGTGATTAGTAGCTTTCGGGCGTTCGCCTAAAATTGGACGGTAGTAACCAGCTCAGCAACTTCCACTGCGTTGCTTGTATTGTAAACTTAGAAATCAAACAAAAGTGATCGCGAAATAGGTCTATCATGACACTCGAAGCACGCTCTTCTGGCGGTTGCGTTTGCAATCCAGAACAATTGAATTTATTCCAGAAAATATGGTAGATGAGGTTTGAAAAATGCCGTACAGTGAGTATGCGTCAGAATGCCAATTACCACAATGAATTTGTTCTCCAGAATCGCTAGGGATCAATTGCATTCTCCATATCAAAACAGTTCGACACGGAAACAGAGCTAAACTATTGTTTATGATTTCATCTCTGATTGTTTACCAGTTCAACTGCACTTGTGGTATCGCCTACTTAGGTCGAACGACAAGATAGCTACCGAAGCTTATCAAAAAACACGATCAGCGTTGTTTGAGGCATACGAAGATCGCGGTCGGCGACAAGATCTATTTTTGTAGCCGTAGGCTTTCGATTGACATTGATTCAGCTTTTTGGTTGTGTAGTGAGTCCCGTGAAATCTCCCTAGAACAGTTGCTTTCCGGATACCACGGAATCAGTTTCCATTGGCTTTTCTAAACCTGACCTTTATGGCCTATCAGGCATCAGTGTTACTCACTAGTGTAGTGATGACACACCAACTGCCGCAATTACGAGCTTCATGCCATAGTTAGCAGCATAGAGGTGTCTCATTTTACAGCTTTCATCAAATATATTGTAATGCGGTTGGTAGGCATTACGGTCCAATAGAATCGCGGCAACATACGATGAAGGGAACATCAAGTTTTGATGCTTTGCTTGGATGTAAAAGCGGTATTTCAGAGGTTTGCGAACTTGCACATATGAGGCTTCCGAGTGCTAGTGGAAATGCGCACTATTCATTTTCGTTGTAATGCAGAGGATACCAGTGACTGCATAAAAGTAATCCTTGCTAATTGACTGACATCTTTTAGAATTTTTCTCACTTTCTGTTGTCACCGTCTCATTCCTCACTTTGGTCGAAAATACTGCGGTGTTTGCTTTGCTCCAGTTGACGCGCCTAGTATAGTTGTTTCTCCACCACACTTGTCTAATATATTTCGCATATTACTTTCTCACTGTGTCCATCACACATTTGCTAGTTGGTTGTTTCCCTTCCCCGTATTTTAACACGAACTCATAAGCCCCGGTGATACAACCGCTTCCAGATCGCGAGCGTGCATGCTTTGTGGTTTCACACTTTTTCATGTCCCGTTTCAGAGCCGCACTATTTGCGAAACCTCCGGTCGTGAACCGTACTGGCGGATCGTTGGATTCCAACTAGGACCTTTGGTTGAACTTATAAATGTGCGTTAATTGAATGAACCACACTCACCGGTTCGTCGCTTTCCGGTTGTTACCTCCCATGCGTGCTCACTGTGTTCGAAATCGGAACTATTTAATGTGTCACGGCTTCCTTCATCCGCGTGCGCCGTGAAGATGAGCGTAAGTAACCATGAATCCAGACGCATACTTGTTCGACTGTCCATATTCAATGGACTGACGTAAAACATCCTCGTATCTCTGGGCCTGCTCCGTTCCTGGCGTTTCCTGTGTGGCAGCGCATCGATTTGCCATCCTGGTCCTATTCCTCGTTGATCCGTCTATTGATCGTACCATCCGTTTCATCAAGATTCTCATATGCGCGCACACACACACCCATCACTACACATGGTTTGACTGTAAATTATGTCAGCCAAGCTGTCCGTTCACTATATCTTTCACGCCTCCTTTGTTTTTATTGTTTTATCACTTATTTACCAATGTATCGTTCTTTTCTCTGTTATCCAGTCACTCAAAGTTGTTTAAATTTATTGCCGTGCAAGCGCTCCTGCGCTCCAATAGACTTTTAACTCAGATCAGGAGACAGGCCGACAGTGCTCTGATTTGTTCGCATTCCTTTGGACGGAGATTTTTCATTTTGTGCTCATCGATCCATCTAGCCGGCCACCCACTTTGATAATTCTGTTTTTACACGTCCGGAATGAAATTGGTACCAGTATTTGGTTACCTGTCGTCACCGCGATGTCCAGGTTCAGCAGCCCATATGCTGCAACGGGACTTTGATCCTCTCCCGATCTACTTCCTCCTATGTTCCCTCTCCGCCTATAACCCACGTCTGTACACACATCCAGGACAGATATTCGGTTACATTCCTTTATGACTTTTCTCGGCTGAAATCGCCATCACATCCCTCTCATCTTTGCACATAGATTGTCGTGCTTTGTTGAAGCATCCTTTTCTGTTCATTCGTGCTCCTTTTTCTTTCCTTAGTCTACGTTGAAGATACACACTATATGCACTAGTACCACCTCCAGTTATCTCCTCTAATTCACATTTGAATTCGCCAAACTATGCCATCTTCATCTATTATTCGCCTTTCTGTTTGATTCTCTTTCAGTCTATTATTCCGAAGCTTGCTCTAGTTCTCCACTTCCCGTCGGTCTTTCACGTGCAGTTATTTTCTTTTTTTCTCCAATTTTTATTTATCTCTTCTAATTTTTGTGCTACATTCTTTGGGAAATGCACATCCGAAATTGGACATTCCGTATTGGTTGCACCGGTCCGCCATTCGTTCAATGATGCTTGTGCGTTATACTTTGGTGCTTCTATTTATCGCACAATTCCCACTTCGGTTCACCTTCATGCGCACCTTAGACTATTGTCCCATCATGTTTTTAGACAGTATTGTGTGCAACCAGATGCACCGCCGCTCACTCCTGTTTAATCTAACATTCATACAGATTTATCTTTTTTGGTTCATGAATATATTGTTTACCGCCGTCAAAACGAAGCCAACGGAACACCTTGGTTTTTATTCCCTTTCCCATCGGTTTATACCCGTTCAATCGGTCACTGATGCTTTCCCAAATGATCGCCAGCTCACAGACGAAAGGTGTAGATTTGAAAAAAGATAAACTTTGTCCGCTCTAGCCCATGGAGCTTGCGGTTCCAGTCTTTACGTTTCTGTATAACACTCCTGGTTTCGCTTCATCTTTCCACTGAGTGTTTTGTTCTGTCTCGCTCACAATCCGCTGTATTGGCTATCGGCGACATTGCTCCTCAAAATCAAGTTGCTTTTCTCGAGTGTAATTACAATTCTGTTTGCTCGTTCTCCTGGCTTCCTGAATTTCCTCGCTTCTTCTTCACTATAAACCACAGTCTCGTTTGGCTATTTTGCATCTTTTTGCTCCGCTTCCACATCCCGATGGACCGGTCGTAACTGACATGCGCTGAGAGTGAGGTATCACATGGTTCTCTTTCGCTGTATTTTCTTCGCTCCTCAACTGACCTCATTCTCATCTTGTGCATCATACCAAAGCCTTTGTGGAATAGACGACTAATTATCCCTGTCCTATGTTTTGCTTAGAAATAATCAATAAGTAAATTATCCCCGGTTTCCTCGCCAAAAGTATATCGAAGGTATCTCTATATTTGTTCGATATGGTGCGCCGGTGGCAGCATCTGTCGGATGGAGGTTGCAGTCAAAATAGTTGACTTACCATCCTTCGCAGATAAACATCCGTTAATTGCATCATCTTATCTTCGCCTGTACCCAAGCTCCATCGTATGCCTCCAAAGGAGCTTCAATTACTGGTAGCGAGTGGTTCTGTAGGGCGACTTGTCTTCCAAAGCACAGCTATCTACTTGCATTTTTGTTGCACGTTGCCTAAGGGGTTTTTCGGTCATCGCGATATCAAGTAGAACAAATCTTAATGTGACCTGCTAGCGTCCATGGTGGTTTTTTTAAGTCGATAGTTCAGTCACTAGTAATATCAAAATAAATGTTGACCGGTTATTCAGTGGTCCCAGTTCTATACGACCACTCAGTGGTATAGAGAAAAGGCCGCAGCGACGGACGACGGTCAAGTCAGAGATTTGAATTCCATACCTTCCAATCACTTTGATCGAAGACCCTAGGTGGTTCTGTGCCACTAGAACTTTAAGAGTGGATTCCCCATCCCCCACTGCATGGCGGCTGTGGGATATACCCTCTTCACTGCGCGCTTGTGTGAAGCATAGAATAAAAAAGAATCACGATAAAACGTCCTGCAAGCGTTGATCTTCTGGGGTTTTCTTGTCGACAGTATGAGTGATAATGTTGCTCGGGTAATTTAGTGTTATCAGGCGACGGGGCGTCTTCACCCTATTCACTCTGTTTTTCTTGAGAAATTGTGAACATGAAATCCGATGAAGGATCAACGCTCGAGAACGGTGAAAAGCGATCAGGTTTAGGCAGTCAAGTCGGAGTACTCTTGTTAGATAGTTGGTTCGTCATGTTCTCATGTTGGGTTGGCTCTGAATTGTTCTGTGACTCAGACTGTAGACCCTATAAACCACAGACCACAAACGTACGAAAAAGAACATTGGGAGGACGAATTGGTGACTAAGTCTATTTTCAGTTCCTCTCAATCATACCATTACGTCAAAGTATGATGTACACAAATTTTAATAATTGAATCAGTTAAACAAAAGGATGAACTTCGTGATCACTGGAGAACCTCGATCTGCATGGGCGTGTGCGTTTCTTCTAATGTCTAATGGAGGTTGAAGAGCAACCCCAAATTGTTTTTTGAGCTCAGAAAAGGGGATTGTGCGGGCACATCGTGACGTCCCCGGCTGTGCTTAACATGTGGCACATGTTTGTCCTTGCAGCACATTCATAGTGTGACAAGTCTGTGCCAACTGTGGAGCCACTACTCTGTTGAGGAACTTTTTCCATCCTGCTACACGAGGCTATCTGATGTACCAATTTCTTTTGGTCCTGACAAGCGTTGACCGTTGGTGGCCACGCTGGGTTTTCGTTTCTTGTCTCCATGTCCGGATGCTCAAATCTCACCGCCTGTTCATTCAATTGTGTATGGCGGCCTCCCCTCCCCCTCTATAGAATGCCTTATTATTCCACTTCACCTTAATATTGTGACTGGTGCTCCAAATCTCAGGAATTTCGTTGTCACTTCTCGTTAATCCAATGAAACAAAGACGAAAGGTTGATGTCGTCGCTCAACTCCTCATTAAGAAACCATGGCAACACAGTACAGCTGTTTCATCCTTGTTAGGAATCATCGGCAGTGCATATCCACCACGCCCGAACTGGGACGCGAACCCGGAACGAACGATTCTGAGTCAAACGCCTTCGCCACTATGCTTCTGGGCAGGCTGTGAACGGTTAGTTGAACTTCACCACATGATGTTGCACCTATCCGTCACTGATTTGCACGGTTACTGTCCGCTAGCTCAGAGCAATCGACCCCTACTGATAGATGATTTCTCTGCAGGTAGCCTAAGTACGACGAAGGCTTTGGACATGACGATGATATCACATGGTGAATTATTTCATGAAAACATCCACTCTCCTACCACTAGCACGTACTAAAGGTTGACACTGGTTTCGCATCTTCGACACTTCAGTTACTTTTTGAAAAAAGGTTGATTGTGAATTTCAAAGAATTCAGAGTAGCCTGCTCGAATCGGAAATGATCGCAACGCTTCCCAAAGGACCGTTGACAAAAGTCCTCAGAGGTAGGTTTTCGTTCTTTTTTCACACTTCGACTTATTGTACTTTTAATTCAGTAGTGTTACAAATCGGTAACCTAAATTCAAGGTCGGTGGTTAAAAAAACAGATAGGTTGCGGCTTGAGCAAGGCGACGAAGTAGGTTAGCAACTTACTAATTATGAATCTTTGATCGCAGTTTGGTCCTCTGGGTCGAGGGGCTCAAGGTCTCGTTTAACTGAATTTCATGTGATAATTGTCAAAGGTAATTGGCGATGTAGTATGGTATATAGGTTGTTACAACGGGCTTGTAACGATTGGGATTTACGCAGCTGTTTACCTTCTTAGAAGGGCACGTGATTCACAAGCGAACGTAGACTAAGATTTCTTATGATGTTTTACGAATCCTTTCTGATTTTCTGATGCACTTGTGGACTTTTTATGCTGTGATTTAGCCCGATACTGAATGTTCACAATAAACCGAGTTCGCGGCCATCATGAATGGCTTAAGTGGATACTCAGTCGAACGTCATACTCGTTGGTTTTCTTTAGCTTTTTCTAAGGAGTTGCCCCCTTGTTCACAGACAGCTTTTACCGCTATTCTTTCTGTGGCCAGGCACGTAAACAGATTTGGTCTGGAAACATCGGTGACTGCCACCAGACTTCATTACTAGAAAATACTATTCCAATTCTAATTCCCTCCTTGAACCCAATCATTGTGCATTAACCCAGTGTTCTCTTTCCTTCCAGAGACTTTGAATTTTTGCTGTTTTAGCAACGCGACGCGAGCATGAGTTTGCGAAATGTATCAATAAGGGTTCACATATCAGCACAGGTATAATCTTCATGTTTACATCACTTATTTTGGATGCGGTTTTTTTTCTTTGATGTATTTGTTGGTGTTCAAGAGGAAACAACAACGTGGCATCAGTTTTGCCAATCGGTCGGTTATAACTGCTCTAAAATGACTTACTCTAACAGTTACATTAGATCATCTCGATTCTAGTTCAATCTCACTATTTGATCAAACAAGAACGACCAAATCCCCTCTGGCTGGTCAACGTGATGGTCATTCATTCGATATAAACCATTTATATTAGGTCTGCTTGGGTCAAAGTTCACTAACCGGTTGCCCCAAGTCTTCCAGGACCACTCGTCATCGTTCAGCGGTAAACAGTAGGAGAAGCTTCACTGACCGCTGCCTTTCTGGTCATGTTGTGTTGTAGGAGACAAGAGTATGAAAAGTGGACAGGTTGTGGACTTGGGGGAACGGGAAAAGAAAATAAGTTCTTAGTGGCCAACACGGAATACGGGTCATTTGGGCAGATGCATTTTTCCAATCATTGTGAATCGACGGATGACAACAAGATTGCCGCTGTTCACGCTTCGTTGCCGTATCCTTCAGAGTCTATGGCCACCTGGCTGAAGAGTCCTTTGGATCTCAACCACGAAGGGGTGAGGCACTTACTTTACCCAGGTTCGTTGTGCATTTTCTCATTCCACGCAGCCATGTCAACTCTTCACTCCCATATGGTTTGTCCCACTTCTTCGGAGAATAGGGAAATAGGACACGGTGCAGCAGACGGCTGTTTGCCTTATGCAACACCCAACCAATGAGATCTATTAAGCTGACAATATTCCATGAACCGACACGTAAAACTAGACTCCTAACCTGTTCATTATTCATGCGGTCACTCCTTCCTATCGTGGTGATACGACGCAAATTCCCGGGTGTCGAACATCTCCCTGTCCCGCTACCGTACAACAAAACTGGATGCACTGCCACAAAGTGAATGACCTTTCAACTTCAATGAAATATCAGATCGGCGTCACAAGTGCTTCATTTCAGCGTGCGTCGCTTGATCCTTGGATATGCTAGTACTCACTTCTACATCCGGGTTTCCATTCTTTGGCACGCAGCTGCCGATTGGGGCTGCAGCTGTCACGGGTTTGACTAAACCACGCCACACACGCTCTACGGATTTGAATCGGCAAGTTGCGTCGTCTGCTTAATCTTAGTCACAAAGCTTTCCTCTATTTGCCAGTTTGACGCTTACATCCTGAAGACATCTTAAGGCGTTCTCCATTACCTCATCGAGCTTGTCGAACACCGCTAGTCGTTTCGAATGAGATAGATAGTTCACAGTACATCATTGGTCGACCGTAGATATCCGAATACAGTGCTGATAACGGGTTCGCCAACTGGTCTGGTATTCCCTCCCGATGAAGAGTGCTGAATAGCGCTGTTCGGTTTATTGTGTTAAAAACGCCTTAACTTAAGCGATACCCGGGTTACTATTCGCACACGTTATTCTCGCTAAACTGTTCCACATGGTGCAGCTAAAACCTTGATAACTGTCGAAAATAAGCGAATACTACTATGATTGCTACTGTCTCTGCGTATTCTCCTTTTAAAGATGGGTATGATCATTGACTCACCTCCAGATACCGGCGTACGTTTCTCGTCCCAAATATCACGAGGCAGAGGTAGGTGGTTTTGTTATGGCATCTCTACTCACTGCGAAAAAACTGAGATTACAGTTTCGTCGGGACCGACCGGTTTTCTCTACTTCACTAGTCGAATTTTCGACTCTGCTTCCACTTCTGGTGGGGATTCAAGATCCACTTCCCAAGGACTCGCAGTTAGGGTTTTCGGATTAAGTACATTAGCACGCGTACGTTGTTACTTCATTAATAAAGAAAGTAAAAGATAAAAGAAAAATAAATGACCACTGACCGAGATCCGATGTAAAATGGCCGTTTCAGCACTTCCAGTCAAGATTATTCCCTTATCTATCTTTTACTTCCTTTAGTAATGAAACAACAATGTACATCATTTCCCATAAAGGGGGCCGCGGCCAACAGGGCTGCCAAGTAGGGGAAGTTGACCGGCGGTGGGAGGACTCGAACTCGCGACCTTCATGTCCAAACGCCATGGCCTTTACCGTCGCGCTGACCCGCAGCGAGAGCTGTTTTTGTATCCTGATGTGCGCAGTGAATATCTTTTTGAGATAGTAGGCTCAGCTATTTGGGCTATCCTACTCGAGTCCTGAATTCGCGTTTCACTGACGCAGTGGGCATCAATTGCCAGTGAGTCCATTGTCAGATCTAAACACGCCTGTTGACCGGAGTGCATGGGAGCATGCTCGCTGAAGGAGCTGAGCTTAATAACCTGACGAGGCTTGAGATGTGAACTACCAGATTGAAAATCATTTTCGATACTATTTGACAATGAAACATTGCCAGTATCAGGCATGTTATCACTAAGGGAATTATGGATAGGTAGACAGGGCGAAAGGAAACGTGTTAGGACAGAAAACAGGGTGAGCTAAAGAGGTGGAGCTCTGGACAGCAGCATACTTATATCTACTGGCCCTGCTCGATGGAATCGTCCTGATTATCTTGCGTGACGTTCACTCCAGCATAGAGTGCTTTTTAGAAGTATAACTCATTAGAAATAGTGGAAGAGCACTGCTAGGGAGTTTAGCCGCTGAGCAGGATAACAATTATGGTTCCCAACCGAAGACTTTAGATGTAACAAGAATCTCCCTGCAAAGCCGAGGGCATCGACTCAGTGGAAGGTCATCTGTTTGGACTAATTATTCTCTCATTCACTTTTCCGGTTGGATTGCCAGCTCAAATCAGTCCACAACTTTGGGGACCAGGAGGTCAATTTGTTAGGTCTTTTTCAATGATCTTCAGGCTTCGTTGAGTCTTCATCTCGAAGTAAGCCATCCCGTTTCGCTCATTGGGTCATGGAGGCGAGCAAGTCATCACATCACGTCAAGGTGCAGTCTGCTTGCGACGGGCTCATTGTTTTTCCTGAGCGTGCCGCGAACATAAGATCACTTTCATTTGTTGCAGAACATGGGCGAATGACTGATTCTAACCTTCTTGGAGTCGGTCGGACTCCTGTCCCTTGTGTTATTCGCTATTGGATGGCTCATATTGCGAAACGCAAGTGACCCTGATATTTTGGTATCGGCTTCTAGTCTCACTTTAAAATGACCAGCCTTATTTAGCTGACATTACCGTATTCCATACCGTATCCAGTGAGACGCGGTCAATGACTTATCAGTTGTCTTCGTCAGTTTTCAGATGCATATCTGCGTCCCTGTGTTTAAGTGCTGCCTAGACACCTTGGATCAGAAAGAACCGAGTGCCGATTTCAAACCGGTTGCAGTTAATGTCTTGGGGTTTTAGTGGGAGTGTTGCGTCTTCCAGTCTTCCCATCGCTTGGTACTTCCTCGATCATTACACCCCACTTATTGCAGTTAATAAACTATATCACAAATGCAAAGAAGTAAAGAATAATATGACAGTCAGTGCTTCACAGAAACTCATCATGACAAACTTTCACCCAATTCTCATGTTTCATTGTTTGGATTTGACAGGCTATGATTATTTGTGCTTAGCAGATGGATGAATGTGATTCCGTCAGCCGAAAATCAATTCCATTCAGATTAAAAGTAAGCCGCATATGTTAGCTGAAATTCAAGCAAACAGACAGATAGACAGACAGACAGACAGAAATGCGCTTGCTTTAGTGATTAGAAAGCAGTTCTAAGTCAGGCAACATTCGTCGGATTACTTCGCTGATGTGGGTTGAGAAATAATGTTTCTATCCACGGAAACTCAGTAAACATTCAGAAGCATTCACTACCCCCTGGATTGATTAATTCGTAATGTCGATGCAAACAGGATTACATTCGAGGTACCTGACGCTAATTCAGGCGCCGCGAACTAGAGCCACATTCCAACACAGTGCGCCTCATTCACAGATCCCATGTAACTAAAAGTTAGCCAGGATTCTCGGGGGCCAGGTTAATATCACGGCTTAGATACGGTCCTGATTCCAGCCCAGTTGTGAACTTTTGGAAAATTCGGCCCCACTGTTCATAAGGGAATGAGGAGCGTATGAATCATCAATCAACTTCTTGACCCTATTCACATGAAGATTTGGCAATACCTGTAAGGATGTGTGATGCCGGCAGTCATCATCTACAATTAAATCCGTCAATTTATCAAACTACAATGGTTGTATTACTCAAACTGTTAGCCAGTTGGCTGCAGGGTTTTTATGTGCTTGTCTGGCGTTCAACTCAAACAAATTTCGTGTTTGATTAATGGAGCTACCTCTACACACATGATGTACGACACGTGTCGTCATTTGCGGGCAGCCAATGTCACAAGACGGATGGTCACGAAGAATACGTGACATTCGTAAGAGATAGGGACTCTGCCCATTTTTCACCCACATATCGACGCGACGAGGAGAATCGGGAGTTTGTGGATTCTATTGTTGAGAATGGATTCCCGTCACTTACGCCATCACTGTCTGCTGCCTGCTACGACCAAATAATGCAAGTACTCACGTCGCATTTTTTGCATCGTATTACCGAACAACATCAGTAAGTCCGGAACGGATGCTTATATGACTGTAGATTTTTACATTTTTCACAGTATTTCTACTCAGAAGCCAGCTTTTCGAATGAAACTTGGCTTTCCAGTTTAGAATGCTCTCTCTCAAATGCCGATATGGAGTTAGATTCCCACAGTAAATGTGTGCTTGCAGAACGAAGTCCAAAGGAAACGGTATATATTTTTCCTGATATATTTGACTGTTTTGGCTTCACCTTTGGTTACAATTTTTAGTTGATCGATTTCCCCAACTGTGTAGGGTCGCAAAGTATCAATATGCGGCAAGTGAGCTGAATCAAAAATTACTGTTAATAAATATTTTTGAGCGATATCAGCAACTTAATGACTTAAACACGTATGTGCGTTTATTTTAGGTGGCACGAGGAGCCGACATTTGTATGGAATGGGAGATCCACGCAACTACTACGTATCCAACTGAAACCAGGTAGGTCGCTGTCATTGGAATAGTGGTTCGCACAACGCTGGATGTTCACTTTCGTAATGCACGTTCGAGAGCTGTGTCCATGGTAGCTCTCACGTAGAGTATCCGGGCAGCAAGCGAAAGGCTTGCGGTTTGATTCCGGCTCATGGCCTCGGCTTGTGGATGTCTAACTTTAAGTGGATTTCCCATTCCATAAAACGTGTTTTAATGAATACGGTAAGTGGAAAAGAAAAACGACCGCTGTTGACATCCTTTTCGTTAATCCACTACCATTAACTTCCCACCGAGGTGCGTTTAAGCCTTTCAGGTGTTTGACCTTGGAGTGGTTGACTTCGATCCCGAATCACCAGTGGATGCATGGCCAGTAGACTTCGTTAGTCGGTAAAAGTTACTGTAATTAATGAGCATAAATAAAGTGAATAAAAAAGTAGAGTTAAATGTCACCAAGTCCCTAAGTCGCTTTCAGATCTTATTTCCAACGCACCGCCTGTCGTGTGATTGTGTGACTGGTGATCCGATGATTGTACGGTGGGATTCGCGAGATTGATTAGGGGGATAGTGACTGAACGGTGTCTACGGGCCTCCATATCAGTAAGTCTGGATCTGTGTACGTGTGCTTGGCTCGAGGCCAGCAGAACATCAGTGTGGGAGTGTGGCGAACATGCTATTAGAAATCGACAAAGGTCAAATCCGTTGGTGGGATGGACCATTAGAACTGTGTTTACGTAGCACTAGGTCAGTCAATTGTGGGAAGAATACGAATAAACAAAGTTCGTAGAACAGATAGCAATTCATCGCAGATGTCTGCAGTCGTAACACAGCAGATGTGCATGCGTGTGTGTTTGAATATATTGTCCATCAAACGTAGATTGAGGTTTATGTAGATCAGTGAGCTGGTTCGCCTATTTCATTGTCGTACCCGAGTCGACGACACAATTACGGGACGTACAATATCTGTATCTCCAACCGTGTATTACGGTCGACAGGTTCATGGCTGGTACAGCTCGGAGCGCAAATAAACAGTAATGGCTGGTCGGTACATGGCAGCACTTCACTACGCAAAATTAGAGGCACTAACTACCGGATGGCTCCACATCATATATTTCTACTTGTGAGCTGTGTAGAGAGTTACCCACAAAGTATATATGTGCGCTGAGACGATTCACATCGAAATGCACGCATAGCATTGTCTGAATAGATTCTAATACATGGTTGAGAGGTCGAGATGAAAGCATACGTCTGCTTCAATCTTGCAGGATTGAGGTGCATAGATGAAGTCGCCATTCAAAGTCAGAAAAGGCATGTGAAGAATTCTCATGTTACATAGAACACGGATAAAACCGTGACCGAGAGTTACAGTGAACCTCTGACTTTTGAGTACCGTTGTCCAGTGAATATCGCTTAACTGATACGATGTACAAAGGATATCATAGATCTGTGGATCCGAGTTAAGCCATTGGGAATAGAAGGAAATGCTTCAATGTTCCTCGGTTCAAGTCAAAGCTACTGATACAACGGAGACATTTATCCATGGGCTAATTTTTTAACGATCTGTCAACAGTTTACTTTAGTGAAGAATCTAATATGATTCCAAAAAGGTTCTTGATGAGGGCTCAGTGTCTAATTCACGTTAATAAACCATGAGAGCACTCTACGGCTATCTCTTTCTTGTTTGGAATTATCAGAATCGCATATCCACCGCATCTGACCTGGGACGCAAACCCGGGACGAACGGCTGTGATTCAATTGCTTTTGTGTTTGTGCTGGCTGTGTTAGTTCTCAACAGTTTATCGAATTTCCTTATCACGTGATATAACGCCCTTATCCGTCATTTGGTTTCTTGGATAGCAGACCTTTGCTCGTCAAATAAGTGACATCGAAGTGATGGACATCTTCCCCGTGGGATCCGAATGCATTCACGTTTCGGTTCCCTCAAGATGGATATGCTGTTCTGATGATTACTAACAAGGATGAAGTAAAAATACAGCGCTGCATCTTCAAGACTTACTCCAGTTATGGTGCTGCGAAACTGAGGGCTACTATCAGAAACAACCCGAAATGAAATCTCGTATCGAGCTAAATTAGCTTGCAGTTTTTTGACAATCCAAAGCCACTTTAGTTCTCAGTGGATAGATTTCGAAGAAGTCATTTCAGTAATCCAAGATCAGCAATTAACTATCCTTCTCGTAGCAAAATATGCCCAACGTCACAGTGTGCTAAGGTAGTGTTCACCATCGGTTTTCTTGTTTGCCGTTGATCAAACTGTCTGCATGCCACACAACTGGTTGCGATATGTTTAATCTGTTCTGCCATGCTCGTACAATGGCAGGTCTCCATGCCGGCTGATACATCCAATGCAACTTGTATTTGAGCGATGTAATAAGCGCAAAGCCTGCTTTCAAATTGCTTATTGCACTACCTTTATAAATCACTTGGTCCTCCGCTGTCAGCTAACCACGATGACGGTGGTGAACAACACAGGGAAGTGAACTGCTAACTGGGGGCCGTGGTGTGATGACTTTCGGACGTTGTATACAATGGCATACAAATCAAAGGCCGTTCAGTCGACATCATTCCGTTACATCGTTGAATCCCTATCACTTCGCATTGTTAATGATTTTTTGTCTCACTCGGAGTTGCACATGTGATTAGCCCAGCGGGAACAAAAAGTGTATGGCAAAACATCACCTGGATGCTTGGGACTAATTTTCCCCACGCTATGACGCAAGCACGCTCACAGGTCGCTTCACGTTTAGGATGAGTCGCGAATATGAGCGAATCACTTTTAGAATGTGGCTCGGATTAATTCATATCCTGGGTAAATAGTTTGTTGAATAATGTGTCAGTAGTGCTGATTGGATCAGATGGGATTTATAGAAGAGGCTAAAATTGAAAGAAAGTCTTTTTCCTGTTTTCCTAACTAACACAAGCACTTCACAGACTCACCGAACTTGATAAATTAAGAAGACTTGTCAGTCTAGTCTTTCGCGGATTCGTTGTGGGATTGACAAAGTACTTTCAAGACTGAGCTCAACTCTGTTGTTTGTACAACTGTTAAACTTACAAAAGTGCTCTGGTTTCGGTTGCTATATCGCCGCACCATTATTATTGAGAGAAAATGCACCAGATCATGCATCAGAAGAACTAAAACGAAACTCGAATATTTCGAGCGTGAGGGCACCATATCACCTAGGTTCTCCAACCATCTCGTTTTGGGGTATCTTGGCTCTCGGCTGTAAAACGACCTACGCAGGACAGCCTGCTCGTTGAGGTATTGCTCTTTTTGTCGTGTTGCAGACTGACCACCACGATCAATCCTTCTAACACTAACTAATTCGTAGGACAGCATATACTGAAATAGCCTCTCTGTGAGCATAGGTAGCATGCCCTAATCAACCTAATCCGTCCAAATTCAGTGCCTGTTCGATCTACTGAGTTTTATGACCGAATACTTCTGAGTTTCTAACATAATCCTCCCATCATACTTCTTAAGTACCGAGAAGACATCAGGTAAAGGATCACCCCAAACAAGGATTCCGAATCAGCCGTATGCGTTCAATGATCTGAAAAGTGGAGTCAATTTCTCGGACTCATTCTTTGGTAGAAGTCAGCGCTTCAAAACAGGACGATTAACTCAGCCAAATGTCGCTTTCACATCAGAGAAGACAACAACCATGGGACTATGGGTGTGTTTATTGTTTAAAATATGTGGCTAGTGAAATCCCGACCGGTTCAGAAACCGATTGGACAATTCCACATTGATATGTCGCCGTCACTGTCCCATATCCAGGGATAATTCGGAGCCTTATCAGAGTTAATTGGATTTACGTCGAAAATATTACGTCAGCACCAGCACGTCTTCTTTTCATGAAACCTCGCAAGAACACATCTGTTATCACATTGTAAGGCGATGCACTGATAATAAGTGGACTTTACAATGCCCAAGCACAAATGATCCCATTTAAAATTGAGTATGTTTCAGGCCTGTGCAAAAAGACTCCGTTTAATTAGTTCAATGACGTTTCCGAGTAGTTTTTACACAATTCTGGATGTTTTTTCACCTAATCCTGAGAGCATGTGAGGAATGGTATAGATAATCGACGGGGATTTGTCCTCGCGAGTAATTTGGACACAGTAACTACCGAACTAGTTCCTTTATGGTTTCCATGGCAAAAGTTTTTACGTTTTTCATATCCACCAATTTACACCAGTACCACTACCTACGTATTTTCTCATTTTCCTTTGGTTATCCCCAATGCTGAGTCTTCGTCACCATCGCTGCATAAGGGCAACGACAGCCTGTTTAGTCCTTATGGATTTTCAAGATTCCTCTCCCTGAGATGATATCCGCTTTATTTTCCTGCATTGTTTCACTTGCGGGCAAAAGTGGAAGTCTCACGGTGGCAGGGCGCCGACTAAACTCTTCGAAATTCTATGCCCAACACTCCAGATCAACTTGCAGAAAATGAATTGGTGGGCCATTGTACTACTTGGTCATCTAATCGACACCGTATTTTCGTAAACCGTTGCTACCGACCAGTCTCTGAAGATTCCAACCATCATCAGAAATCACCCCTTCTCCAGTTCTATACATTTCCTTTTCAACTACTGACGGCCGTTACTTCTTAGGCTCCTGATCTGCTGACGTATCAGATTTGCGCGCCGCATTGTTTTTGGTACCCGGAGGGACGGATCTGCAAAGATTTAACAAAGCGACTGATTCTTACAATGTCTGATAAGACAGAATCGAGGCGGTTGTTCCTTTGACGACGAATAGTCGGGCTATCTCTGATATTTTGAGTGGTTTCATAGGGCAAACTTCCGTCTTCCGTAATCTGTAACTGCATTGTTTCCCCGTTGTCCAAATTGTGCTTAGTGAATCGTATCTTAACACTTTTACTCCACCACTTCCAACAGATTAACTTGCAGTAGGTATTTGGCAACGGATTTCTCGAGTCAGTCACCTTGCTGAATCTGTCGAGTGTGTATTCAGGTTAGGAAAAAAAACGGTAGAATGAAAAAAGACCATTGCTTTCACTTTAATCTCTTCTGGGTATTCTGTCTGATCTAATCGATGCCATCGACGCGTTACTCAACTGAATGGAATGAAAATAACTGAGAATCAGACGTGTCCTTCACTCAGGAGTCGAATTAATTTGAGTGGCATTCCAAGCTCCATTGATTATACCAGTCTGAACTGTTGTTTTCATCAAACCGCTACTTACTTTTAGTTTAGTCTCCTCTTAGATTGGTTAAGTAGGGCTCAGGCCCTTAGTAATAGTACATGCTTTCTGTTATATTTTGACCAATAGTACACACCATTTTAGGTTTACGAAAGGAAACTGCTTTTACACAACTACGGTTGATAGTAATTTAAACTACCTACTGATAAGCATTAAAATAGCCAGTCTCGTAATCCGACTTCACAGTGAGTGATGGATAACGGTGAACATGTGCAATCTTAGCTGTTATGAAGATTCACAGTTACTTCCAACACCCATGAAGCATTCCTGCATCTACAGCAGCTTATCCCGCAACGCATTACTTATTTCTTGTTTATATTGTGTACTGATTTTGTGTTTGTGGTTTGTTTTGAACATATGTAATTGTACCATGGCAGATTCCGTCCCCAATTCATTGCCCCTGGGATTTCGTAAGTTCAAAAAATCTACTGGCCGAACAGCTTCGCACATCACTTATTTAACGACGATCATGAATTACATGACTATGGGGCTGCTTCAAGGACTATCTTGGTTGTACCTGGCTAATGCATACGTGTTTTCAGTGTTTTCATAAATGATGCAAAAAAGCCGCACTTGTTGCTCAGTAACCTTTCCGGTACATGCGACGCATCAAACAAATACATACCGATCGATGCAACTAAAGAAGCTGTTCAGTTTTAACTGTTACAGTACGATCAAATTTCATCCATGTCTGTCGCATAAAAAATTAAAGAGAAGGACGTCTATTTTGATTTTGTCAAGTTCCTATCACTAGTTCGCTAATTCCGTTCCCGCGCACTCTAGACAGAACAGCCAAATCAAGTAGACACACGAAATTGTGTTTAATAATCAAAAGTAAAATGTTCATATTGGTTTCCTCTGTTCATTACTCATTTTCCACCCGGTTTGACCATTAACGCGTTGATGCGTTATCACCGCATGTGTATTGATCTTCCTACTCGGTAACGGATATCACAGCTCACTGCCCAATTCATTTTGACTTCAGTTACCACTATATTCCCGTGTGTGCCGAAATTTGGCACAAAATTTGTCCAGTTACAGCGGCCTACATGACATTTTCTTTCTGCTAAATCCCGAAAAAATGTTGCTCTACTTTTATACATTATTTTGCTTTTATGAATAGCCACTGGTTTGCACTAGTGTGACCACCCTTCGGATTGCATTTTTCATGGACAAATCTCCGGTCATCCAATTAACCTTACATATGAGGATCACCAGAACCAGAATCGGGTTTTGCTCCCATTAAAGTTTATCGGTGGGGCATGTCAGCTTTCTCACCCAGGGTTTAAATCCGGACCTTGCACTCGGAAGGCAAGTATAATACTAACGCAACACTCGACTGCCGTTGGAGGCCGATCATAATTACTGAGTTCACTTTGTTCAGATGTTGTCTTCAAAAACAGCCAGAAATATCCGACGGCTTTAAAAACAAAAAGCAATGCGAATCCTAAACATCATTCGCAAGTAAATGCGGTAAACATAAACCACTATTACCTTGCTCTCGATAATGCGTGAAAATTTTCCGATACATCTTATCTGACTCTGTTTCTTGGTAATCCCCAAAAAGTTTTATTTTCATTTTTCTGACCGGTATTTTTGTTCTGGGTATTCTGATAGCCGTATATGTGCTTCTGCAGATACCCAACCACCGACCTGATCGTTTAAACTAGTCAAAAGGAGACTTGTATTTCACGGACGACGACTCCGAGCTTTCATGTTGTTCGTCCACAAACTAAACAGCAACTGTGTAAGAACAAAACATTAGATGGTCATCGAATAGCCTTCTTAAAGACTGTATCCTTCTTATCTGGAAACCCCAATCGACAATCCCGTTTATTGCTAGTCAACGATTAGCTCTTCCCACTAGTTCTAGTGGGAACGCAAAAACCAAGCCAACACAAATCTCGCATTTATAGAAGTAACAAGTGCATACGTGTGCCTGTGTGACCGTCACGTTTCGACGGTTTTTCGAGTTGTCGCCCTGTTGGTCCATTCTGTTAGTTGGTTTCAGCTTCACGTAGCTCACTTGGCTTCCTGGCGTGGATCACTCATTTTGATAGGTTGACTCGGATCACCGACTAACTCGGTCGGTTTGCCTTTCCGCACTTCTGCCGTGCATTCGCGACTGGGTGTCACCTAGGTGTTGGCAACCAATGAGATGAAGCGGTCCCAGTTTTGACGTCAGCAGATTGTGTCCGCTTGTTTGTGTCAATTTCGATTTTCCGATCACAGTCCATCATCGCGGGGGCACTGGTAACTAAGGGAACAATCGTTGACATGCAATACCTATTTGATCTCCACTCTTTGTGGATATACATCATAAGACGATTCTATTCTCGCCTTGAATGTGCCACAATCGGATCGGTCCATTTCATCAGCCAACGATGGCCTCGTGACGACGAACCGTGATCCGCAAGACGTAATCAATGAGTGCAATCGAATGGAATCCGATAGCGCCAAACTGTCATCGCATTCAATCAGAATAGTCAAAATGATATCACGCTGTATCCCCGGCTGCCGGCTGCTAATTAAGACAGCAGCGACCGGACGGCAGAAATGCAAGTAGTTTATGTCAACTATTTGTATTAAGCTACGAAGTTACTTTGACCATATGAGGATGAAAATCAACTAACCAGACTCGGTAAACTGATGAATTCTATCCCAATCACACAAGCGTAGTTATACATTCCTGATCTCCATAAATGTAATGAAATTTCCGTAACAAAACGGAATCTTGTGTTCTCTCTGGAGCCCACAAAAACGACTGGTTGCTGCTTAGTGACCAAAGAGAGTGGAGATTGGAGATCCCAGAAGCAAGCAACATCTGATTTTCAGAGAAATAGCTGTTGATTTTCCTCTTAGCTTTTTTCAACACAGGTTCATGTATAAGGATGATATTTGAGTTCATCATCATCTTTCAGCGTTAAACAGCAAGGCAAGCTTCGCTGACCGCTGTCTTTCCCCAGAGTTACACGTTTATATAAAAAGAGTGAATATCCAATGGGAACAGGGAGTGGACCCACACAGGCGGGAAAAGATAAGATACTGCTGCAGCCAACACACGGAACACAATCTAACTGTACAAACGCACGTGTTTACAATCATTCTGATTCGATAGAAAATGACAGCACGATCGCCACTGTTCACGGTTCACTGCCATATCCTTCAGTGTCTCCAGCCAGCAAATCGACGAGTCTTTCGGACCCCAACCACGAAGACGAAGACGTGAGACACCTACTTCACCTAACTTAGCTATGCATTTTCTCATCCCACGTTGCCACGTCATCTGTTGGCCTCCACATGGCTTCTTCCATTCCCTAGGAGGAACACAAAATAAGGCACGGTATGGTAGACGAGTGTTCGTCATACGCAACACGTGACCCAACCAGCGTAGTCTACTAAGTTTCATACGCTGAAACAAGCTATTTTCAGAAATGAGTTGTTCAGGAATGGATACCTAAAAGGATTTTTGCAATGCTGGTGATCCGCACGCCACTGAAGCAAAGTACAGACGCGAACTATCAGCTCGTAAATTACAGGGCGAACGTTTAGAAATCAGAGCTGCAACCCTGGCCCAAATTTCAGTTGAATATGAATTGCTGATAATTCGTGGGCATAGAGTTGATCCAAGGGTTCCGTTGACCATCAGGAGATTTCGAACATCGAGCAAAGAAACAGATTGACTAACGAAAAATCAGACTAAATTCCTCATTTTTACTTCATCATCAGTCCGACAATGACCTTTTTTATACAAGAAGCTCGAGTGATTAATTTCTAGCAGAAATACTTTTTATCGCCACACCCCAAAGGCAGATGTAAACAAAAAAACTGGGGCAACTTAATGGTTTTGTGCACATACATACATTTATGTCCAAAATTCTTCCTATTTCATTCCACTCATCTGTTCTGCGTAACGTAGTCAGCTGTACTCGATAACCAAATGGTCCTGTGGTGGTCATTTTTCAAGGACATTCATGGAAAACCCAGCCATTGTCATCGTACTCCTGCCGTATGACGTTTTCTTAGTTATAAATGATGATCGACGTTTTACTTTTGCGCTGGCCACTCGACTTGGTTTACTTTTTCGATCGATAATGATGATACTGTCAACTTTGTCTGTGTGTCTGTGCGCGGTCGCGGGTACATCTTCTCTTGTGACCAGTTCAGGGCTATCCTGTCTTCTAGAGCCGCTACCTGCACGATAGGCATTTCGTCGTAAATCGAACTGAACACACAGGGCGGTAGTCACATTGCTGATCAAAGAAATCAGTTCTTTATGCATCTACAAAGCAACTCATCATTAGCATGTTGGCGTGCAATTCTGCACTAACTACCAAGGAAGCTTAATTATCCATTTGCATGCCTGTGGTGTTCCATAAACTCTGTCATACATGAACTCTCGAGTCATCTGAAACTGTTTCTAATTTTCGTGAAATAATTCACCATGTGATATCATCGCTCAATTCACCATAAAGAAACCATGGAAACACAGTGCAGCTGTTTCATCCTTGTTAGGAATCATCAGCAGTGCATATGGACCGCCCCCGAACTGGGACGCGAACCCGGGACGAACGATTCTGAGTCAAACGCCTTCGCCACTATGCTTCTGGGCAGGCTGTGAACGGTTTGTTGAACTTCACCATATGATGTTGCACCTATCCGTCACTGATTTGCACGGTTACTGTCCGCTAGCTCAGAGCAATCGACCCCTACTGATAGATGATTTCTCTGCAGGTAGCCTAAGTACGACGAAGTCTTTGGATATGATGATATTTCTGATTTCACAGTCCTGGTTCTTCTGTTGACTCTTCGACGAAGAGTTTCTATGCCCACTCCTGAGACATACCAATTCGGAGTGTATGAGTATAAGGATATCTAGACAAGAGAGTGCTTGGTAAGGATATCTGATGAGCGGTAATAATCGCGAAACCGGTCGTGTTCTCCCGGGAAAATTTTGCTCACTCATCCAGGTACTACTTACGATTTCTACATAGATATATACACCCATGGGGTTCTGTTGACCCCAACCTTTCTTTGTGCAAAATCATAAATCCCTTCGTAAATCCAAATCATCACCTGGTGTGTTTCGTTTTTACCTCTATAGTGTCATTCTCAGCTAGGATGTTCTCCAACTTTTCATTACCGATCACTAATTTCATCATCGTATAACTAGCTCCGTTTTCGACTCCTTGTCCATGGCACCCTGTTGTCAGTATTCCAATTCCCGAAATCTCCATTTCCTCTAGAAAAGGTAAATGGTTTCCTCCAATAACCCTCATATCTGCATCTATTGAGGACAATAAAGCAGCTGTTCTTATCCTTTTCCGATGCTTTTAAATAAATTGCTGTCCCATTCGTTTAGTATAGAAATTCAAAAGACACTTGATGCTGCTGATTGTCTGGTCTATTCTGTCAATAGGCATTTGAGGAATTCTGTGGTACTTTTTTCTCACCCTCTGATTCGTCGAAGTGAATTTCTTCAACTTCCACAGCTTTCGATTGCCCCACATACCTTCTTTTGTGAGGAACAAAGAAGTTTCATAGTGCAGTTCGGCGTACTAGAGCAAGGCATCTGTTGTTTTGAGATCGGAATTTCATCCCTATTCGGGTTCCATGCTGTGGTGCTTGATCAAGAAAAAGAGGTCAAGTGATCTCTGCCAGTCAACACAGCTGTCTTTTATTGGTCAAAATAAACCGGTGGATTAGTTCGAGACGAGGCTAGTTGATCAATCATCATTCGGATGCACCGCCTTCTTTCTAGGCCTCATTTGGAGCTCAGCCCTCTCAGACTGCGAACGAGTCCCGTGAGCAGATGTTCTTTAACATCTTCCGCGAAGCGGGCCAATGTGCAGTGGTTCGAAATTCAATTTCAGATTCACGGAGGATCGGTTCGAACTTCAATTTCCGAGAGTCCTCTTTCTCAGACAGCTCTTGAACCCTTGCACAAAACCCCAGCGGTCTGGTACTTCAGTATCGATTGGTAACTTTCGCTAAAACACCTGCAACTTCAGAAAGACCCCTTTTCTGTTTTTGGTCTATATTATTTCTTCTCCCTATCTCACTCGAGCTATCTAGATATGCTAATGATACTTATATTTTTCATGCTATTTTGGATTATTTGCGACTCAGTAATCTCGAAGAAGAGCAACCTCAACCAGGAAATTTCTCTTCCCAGTTAGATCTAAAACTGAGTTCGTCTGAATGTTCTGGATATATTTTCTAATCTGCCTTCTTCCACACACGTTCTGTCGCACTCAGTATCAAGTCTCCTTCCAGAGTCAGTTTTTTCTAGTTATCTAGGCAGTGAAATGGCTTTGCAACCGGCAAGCTTTGTAATGGGTTTAACATACATCTTAGCAATTTTTAGCACGTGATTTGACTTGGGGGCTAAAATTTCTTGTTTCCACTTTTAATTATCGACAACTATAGGGATGTTTCATCAGTTATCTGGATGGAAGCCTAGATGCCAATCTAAGATAAGCAATTCACATTCAACAGCATGTCAGTAAACTGCGATCCTAATCTGTTTGCGTGAAAAACTCAGGAAATTTCCAACGTCATTGGCAGTCGTCTTTGAATTCATCTACCAATGTGGTCTTCCAGTCTTACTGTTTTCTTCATCTTTAATTTTTCCCAGCCTTTTAAATCCGCTGATGGTCGCGACTTCCAATTATTTCATTGACCGTCACTTTCATGGCCTCGTTGCCTCCCTGAAATATTATGTCTATATAGCATGAGAGAGAAAAACAGTTACGTCTATTGTTATTATTGCTTTTATCATTGTTATCACATAATTATACACTTTCAAGACACCAGGTATTTATTTGCTCATTCCCACATTTCGTCACGGTATGCGAATAAAACTCAGGAATTGCTTGTAAAAGATTACCAGGAAAAGATGAGTGACTACAAGTAATGGAAGATTTGTGTGACCATCGGAGTAGCTTGGGAACAGACTACGAAGCGCTGTTTGTGAATGTACCTCCAACTCAGCAGGATAGATCTAGGCTATCCAGTTTGATTTGTATGCATCTCCTCGAATTCCACTTCGAAACGAGGGGACAAAATGAAGAGTGTCACTGTAGGCACGCAAGTTAAAGTGTCATCTAAAAATGTCCGTGGGGTTGTAAAGAGAATATTGCCAAATGATTTTCTTTATGAGGACTTCGCCCATCCGTGACAACTTACCTATCCACAGTTAGCCAACAATTTGATTTTGGTTCATCTATCTGCCCTCTTGCGCCCTACCGGGTGGCAATATGAATGGGACGAGTTCCAACTGCTGAGACCCGTAGGCTAGCTTATAGCTTATCTGTGATGGTCTTCATGGAATTACTTCATAGCAGCAATCTTCCAGATTGTATTTTGGTGAATGATCAGACAAAACACGTATTCTCTGGTTTCATGATACTTTGTGTGTACAAACCGTTGCGATAATTTGTGATGATTCATTGCATTGGAAAAAAATTTGTCGTAACAATTACACCATACAGTAAATGTTGACATCCTAACGATTAGTCTTATAATCTACTTTTCTGATGCGAAATGTGCACCAATCACGTGTATTTTTGTAGAGTATTCTTGGACCATGTGAATACTGAAGACTCCCCGGTGAAAGAAAGTGGTTTCAATAAAATTGATCCAGCCATGTCTTGTTCTGAATGCAAGAAAATGCTGGCCCTGGACGAGATCAAACTCAGTCAGGGTTGCCGCCCCTTTTAGGACCACCAAGAAAAAAACGTCTCTGTTTAAAGATGATGATCTGTTCACTGAAAAAACTGGGTCCTTTTTGGTATATTTCACGTGAACGAAACGAAGTTGAGAGCAGGCAAGAAGATACGGATTTCTCTTCGGCTTATGATTGTCTTCAGTACCTCTTGAATAGAACTGCTTTGGTTTTTTCATGTTGTCGCTACTGGAATACATGCAAAACTGCGGGTTTGGAAATGAACTGGATAGAGAGAATGAATCATAGTTGTTGCCACCAGAGCTCACGCTTTGATTAATTGCTTCATATTGACCGCACTGTAGTTAACCGAATCATGCTACCAAATGGGTTAAATGCGTGCGGTTTCTAGTAATCAGTGCATATTTTTGTTATAATCAGGCAGCACATTACAAGTTACGTACTGATTGTTTTCATCGTAGGATCTTGATGTAATTTTCGTAAGTGATAAGGAGAATAAGATAGCGTCAGACATTTTGTTAACTGGAAGACAATAGGCCGTATTACTGGCAGCACCCAACACAGTCTTTGGGATTGGCGTAGATTTACATTTCTTCCAGTTTTGCACCAATCGTTCGCTTTTTGAGGATGAGAGTACGCCACTTGTTGCCAACGCTGACCTGGTAGCTGAAACACGCGCACAATGAGCCCAAAAATTCCAGTAGTTCATTTGTGTTCAAGTGCTATCATTTATGAATTAGTCGTGAAACCAACATGAACTTGGACAAATCACAATGTTTCTTGCTTAGTGCTTCAACGCAGATCAACTTTCATTCATTTCCGAACAACTATCTAAAACAATTATGAATATAACTTAAGAGTTACATGAACCCACCGTCAGTCGCAACAACTCATAAGGTCTCCGCACGGCCAAGTTATCCAATGCCAGTCAAGTCTGTTGCCTATAGTGACCAGTCCACAAGGCATCAACATCCTGGTTAGTCATAGGAGATGAGAAGTCGTTCACGTTAGGGCTATAGGTAGCAAAATTGTACGGATCGGGGCCTAGCTCCAACTGGACGGGTAGAAAGACTTAACCGGATTTGGAAAAAAATGACGGAGTCACGTGGGGGTATTAAACGACACAGATCACCGGCAAGTAATTTAAAGATAGCGAAATTTAAGTCAAAATAAGAAAGAAAGCATAGAAAAGTGCTGACTGGAGCCTCGGATTCCAGATTCATCACCCACTTTCCAATTGACCAAGCAATTATATTGATTGAACCTCGCCTTGAGATGAACAACGCGATGCGGCTTCAGATGCAGAATTCCATGGCGTCGCTGTCAAAAGTATCAAAAGAAAAATTGGCATTTATTCAAACTGGGATAACATAACCTGACGAAAAAGCCCGTTATCGGTGATTCATCTGCGTATCATTACGTCAAAGTAAATTACTCCAGCCGGCATGCTGTTAATGCACTTGGTTGGACTTTGTGAACAAAATCTACTTGGTCCAATTTTGTCAGCATAGTTGTGAGGAATTGTCAATCAGGCCTAGAAGTCATCCTTTTTAAAGTGTAAACCAAGGCAACTATATCCAGTCCGATTTGTATCGAGCTTGCTCGTAAGCAGTTGTTTAAATAAAATGGGCCGTAGCGTGGTAAATGGGAATTATGATACCATCGAACCTATACTAATTAATTGGTTATTTTGGAACTATTTGGGTTCATGATCATAATTTTTGAGTGGAGCGCAGGTGTGTCACTTTCAAAAAGTTGGCGAGGTTTTGATTGGTATCAACCGGTAAGTTAATCTAGAGACAGTCGTTGACCTTTTCACATTGTAAGGGCAAATATGCTTACATTAAACGGATCAGTTTTTAAACCTATGAGAATTGGAATGCAGCACACAGGTCGAGTGACAAATTGGAATAGGTCTGACGAAATTCCGAATAATCCTGACACGATGACTTGAAGGTTGTATAGATAATCGGAAAAACGCTCCCAGGCCCCATTATGAGTAAGGCAATTTTTTCACATCAGCTGCAGGTGCGGAGATTTCGGAAGTCAGAATGAATGCTACTCTTGAAATCGGATTCGATTCACCAATCTCAATCCTAGCTAACAGAAGTCTGGACCTATTCGTCCAAAGAGCTTCGCAATTATCATCCCCGGATGAGCTATGAGAGAAGATTTATTCTCTCAGTTGATGAGTTAAAAGTGGAACAACGTGAGACAGCATGATAATAGCAACTAGACAAGTCTGGTTATGTGTGAGTTTGTGTTGTGGGCTCATCTGACTTGTTCTACATCGTCACGAGTCTGCTATCCTAGTCGGTCCGAATCGTCCTAATTTACTAACTCATAGTAACATACAAAGATAAATCCATTCTTATGATTTTATTTTGTAACTTTGGGGAATCCTCTAAGAAATATTACTGGCCTAGTTCCATAAACACCAGTCCTTGATAAAGAATGATGGAGGGAAATTAAACATTGTATCCGTTGCCACTCCAGCCAAAACCTCAACATGAATGAAGAAGAGTAGGAGCTAGTTTACATATCTAAAGTAAGCGGGAATCTTAATTAAATCTTACTAAATGGAGAATTCCGAAATGCGTAAGCAGAACGAAGTATTGTCATGCTTATCTTCTCTATGTGCATATGGGGATAGATTCTGCACTAGCTAATCTATCGAAACAAGAAATTCCCCTTTGGAAAGTTACCAGTCAGAGTCATATGCCAAAAGACATTTTTCAAAGAAAGCATGACTTTAAGGAAAGCGTGCCACTTCGAAAAATAACCTATTTTTCGGTGACGAATTGCATATTATTCACTACTAATCATCAGTTAAACAGTTTTCATCCAGTAGTGACTGAGTAGGTCCACAACTGCATGCATCTTTACCGTGACAGATGCGCAGTCATAAGTATTTTGAACGAATTATAAACCTGATTGATTCCATGCATATCATGCTGTTCTAGCATATTGCCAAACTACGAACCTAGTGTTATGACTTAAACCGTTACAATTCGTGGCGGGATGGACTACACAAACTCCTTGGATAGTTCAACAGAAGGATCTTGTCTGAGCAAAGAACGATCCGGTATCCTGCGCGGTAAATTGCCAATGGACCGGTTTAAGTGTGCATCATAAAACAGTGAATCGGAACACATAGAACTGTCATCGATATTTTTACACGCCTTTCGGATGTCACTGAAAATAGGGGTAGAAACATGTGTTGGAGTTTATTCTAATAACGAAAAATCTTTGCACCTATAACAAGATCATCGTTGAATACTGTTGCTGGGTTAAGAATACCCGTCCTGACGCGATCAAACCATTCATTGCAGCTTGCTTAGCACCAAGTAACATGCATTCATCACACGGAGGCGGATTACAACCATACAATCGTTTTTTCAAGGGAACCGGTGGAATCACCGTTTTCATCAAGCTGATGGATCACTTTTACTTTTACAGACGTCCTAACTGGATGATCTTCATGCTGTAGGTCTTCACGCCTGAAGGAACCGAAACAATATTCAACTGCAGGTTTATTCAATCCATTTAAAGTTGTCATGCTTATTTCATGCGATACATCATCTGACTGTCCCACCAAGAACTTCATGCACGGCTGCTGTCAATTAAAGCTACAGTTCATCATTGTGTTCCACCACCGGACATTTTAGTGACCCAGTGCTTAGATATCGCTGCTCCAAATTCTTCGTCTTTTTCATGTTATATTTAGACAATAAATTTGCATCTCAATCGTTAAAAGCGTGTTTAGATGAAGAATCCATGCGTGAATCCCACGGTGATTCGTCGCATGTTTTCTTCTCCTAGACTATTCATATCAGTTCAGGGGTGTGTGGAATATTTTCCTGTTACCCAAAAGTACTATACATTCTTAAAATATGGGTCCCAAGCAGTTTACAGTCTGCCTGCGAGAAAAGCCAGAAAGTTTGGCTCCATTTCTGGGCAGAACACAGTGCATAATACCGGTCAAAGTTCAACGATGATAGCTTCAGGCTGCTAAGATAGGAACTTCAACGTATTGCCCGGGGACAAAATACGATCAAACGTTGATAGACGTAATCTGCAGTATATAATTGTCAGTTTGTTTGTCTGATTTCTTTTACAGAAACTTCATCCAAATCACTGAAACTCCACTGAATCTCCTCCAAGACCTAGGATCCAAGACCCTGAAAACTGAAAAGATAAAGAACTACACACGATCAGATATAATAACAAGCGGAAGAGAGGCGAACAATTGTCTAGCGCGATTATTGACGGATTCGAACCTCTTACGTGTTACTCATCGGTTCTACTGGACCGCGAATCAGAAGGGACCATACTTCACATCGAGTTCACTGGTTCTGTCGAGCCATTTTGCTCGTTTGTTCGAGCATTAGTCATTTAGCCGCGTCCTCTTTAACCACTGTTGCTGGAGAAGGCTAACAAGCGCGTTAGTTTTCATCTCGTATATTTATGGAATTACTTGGACATCGTGTACAGACTACTCGCCAGATCCTCGACTGATGTCTTTCCTGATTAATGAACCAGAAACGGTTCTTTCATTGCCATTATTTAGCAAATGACCTTTTACGTGATTTGGTTGGGATTTTATGCTCTGGACTGGGAATCAAATCTAGAGTTGTCACAGAGGTCCCAGTACCTGCTTCTGAATGGTGGACAGATAATCACATTTGTGAACTGGCGGCGTTTTCATGTTTTCATGATGAAGTATAGAGCGTAGAACGCAGCGGATTTTTCATCTGGATCCATCAGCAAAGGCCTAAGTTAAGGTTCATTGAACCACCAATTTGTTCAAACGTCGTCATAGTTTGGGTAAACGCTGAATTTTTATCACCGCCTGATGATAATAAAGCCCTAGTTTCCACCGTTTGGATTCTAAGGGCAACAACAGCGCCAGTAACGGCACCTGGAAACCGCTCAATATTTTTGCCATATCGTGCTAATCCCTTTCGATATGTGTTTATGTGGGTGTGCATGCATGCATAGGTGCACGCGTGTGCAGCTCTGTAAGTCTAGCGAACAGTTTATTGGATGAGAACCGTAACTACCCACGTGTCACATATCGATTTTAGGATCCATATTAGTTACTGCAGCACCTTATTTCTGTGTAATGTATTGCTTTCGAAGTTATTCATTTTACGGAAAACATACTAAGTAATCACAATGTTGGCAGATACATGCAGAGAATGTAAAGAAAATAAATGGTTGAAAAATAAAATGAAGCAAGACGAAACGAAACGAAATAGCGTAACTGAAGTTTTAGTTCGGGTTTGGAAATTCCAAATGTTGCTGTATTCGTGGAATGACGAAACGAGTGGACGATGACGACAACAACTGGTGCAATGAATAAGTAAGCAAGTATGTGAAGAGTGCCGAAATCCAGCGGCGGTCCTGATGCCTGTCATATTTTGATGATCTCGAAGTTCAGCTGTTATATTATGACGATCTGCATGTTGAAAAGCCTTAGGGCTACGTATGAGTAACTGACCAGGAAACGTGAAAACCCGTTTCCATCGGTATGTACACAGGTGGAGAAGAAAGCCTGCATTTTGTTTGAAGACAAGAAGTTTATGTACAGAAAAAACGCCCATCTAGAATGTACGCGTGTGTGCGTGTATGTACAGATGACAAAAGCTAACTAGAGAATTCTGATGACCTGCCGTAACTAAACGGTGGTCAATTCTTGTGTGATTTTTACGCTTGTATTGTTACGTCGCCTGCGGCGATCATACGCTCGTGGGATTGTCCACACAGTGGGGATACTTTGAGTAGAGTCGAGAGAGAACTGACCGGATGAGGTTCGAGAATCCGTTGGTTCTCCATGACGTGTATTCCTGCGGCTAGTCTCACTGAACCAGTCGTTGTAATTGCGTCGAATCAGCCCATATGGATCATATTCTTCACGGCTCAGATCATTTGAAGCGTCATTCATAAAATCTTCGACCGAACCCGGCAAAGCATTTTGGCTTTGCTGTTTTTGAAAACCGTGGGTTCGCAGCTGATAACTGCTTGGCAGCGATGAGGTTGTGTCCAGTCCTTTAAGTCGTCCATCCGGAGTGGAAACCTGAGAAGATGACGTCCTCAGAAACTGCGGCTGTTTCGGTAAGATAATACGGTGAGCCGAGTGAGATCCTTTGCTCGTTTGCGAACTCTTGATAGGACTTTGAGAATCGCTATCTGTTGGAGACGTGAATGGGGGTGACTGTACTGGTTTTGGTGTAAAAATTATCACTCTTGGAGCATCTGGACGGACAAGTGAACGGCTATCCTTACTGACATTTTCTCGTTGTTTGGTCTTCTGGGTTCCAACTTCTTCATCTGATGAAGTGAAGTCTAAACTAATATGGCTTCCGGTTCTACTGAGGTCATACAGTAGCTCGGGCATAATGTGCTGGGGTAGGTGTTGCCTTTTATTTCCATAACTGTTCAAGTATCCTTGAGACTTGGTACGTCTCTGTGAGTACGGCACATCGAGAAAAGGTTTAGTGTTTTTTGTATTCGCTTTTGGAAATACTGTTTCCAGCCCCGAATTCCGAGTATTCTTGTCGTTTTCTTTTGGACTACCAGCTGAGTAGGTTGCACGTAGATCATAGGTACTGAAATATGGAGTATGAGATAAAGTGCTGGACTTTTGGTTCCACCCTGGTCCCATTTTCGATGGACGGGAATGAATGATGAAGAACGGCAAAGGAAGCTGCCAGATCTGAAAAGCAAGCAGAATGATAGTTTATGAACCGATTGTATTCTCTCTGATGTCTGTTAAAGGCAGTCAGACTTCATGGTAGTCCTGTTTATTCTTATGTTACGAATGACTGAAAAGTGGCAGCTAAACGGATTTGCGAACTGCGGAATCAAAAAGGAAACTTGAATGACCCCAAGAAATATTCGTAAATCTGAGTATGAGCCGAAAATGCCCCCTCGGTCAGGCACTTCATACTGAGTAGTTCAAAAGCGTGGAATATGTCAAAGATTCTCCGGACAAAGCGTAGGGGATTGATTTGCAATGTACAGTCAAAAGTGATAAAAACTCCCAAACAGTTCATGATCAGCTAAGAACTATAGCACAGTAGTGCATAGGAAACATCCGCACGGTGTTACGTACCGGCTAGTCATTTTTCTAATGTCTGCCCTCCAGCCAGTGAGTCTGGCCTCCAGATCGGTGTTGTCCGTCTCCAATAACTCAGGTGAGAGGCCCATGTAATTGCCATAAATCGATTGTCTGGGCTTTGCCTTGATTGGTCCATCTCGTTTGGTGCATTTGATCTCACCAAGTTCATGTTGTTTTGTTATCGAATCCTGTATGGCCATCCTGATTGGGTAGCACAACTCAATATATGACCTGCAGTTCCGCACTCTTGCCTTCCAACCACATCACAGCGCAAGCTGGCAGCTCGTAGCCAAGATGGCAACGTGATCCCCATCTGGTCTTACCATCTGTACTCACCCGCCATCTGGCACAACCGGATTACATCCATGCCTGTGTACTGATTGTGCTTTGTCTGGCATGGCCCATCATCGTACGACAGCTTTATCAGCCTCGAGGGCAATGTCGACTAAACTGTCATCTCACACACGGTATCTGTTTAAAGAGGTTGCATCGCTCGCTTTGACGTAATTTTGGTTGCAAGAGCTGCGAAGCCCGTGAGATCCTACATCTACCTACAGTTCCCTTTCCTTACAACATCAATACACTCAGGTGCAGTATGAACCAGCTGTTTTTTGTCTTAAATGTCTTCTACTAGCCTTTAATCGGAATAGGTGTATGGGGTAACGAGATTTTTCTCTTCTGTTGTAATTCGTGTATATCGTATGACGAAAGATTGGTGTACTTGAAGCAAAGGTTTTGAAATCTGGGTTCGTCCGGACATATCATTTTACTGTTGTTCGTCCAACTACCGACCGAATAATGATGCTAAGCAAAAGATCTCTTTCATTTTGCCGCGAACGGTCGTTGGCCCATCAACGAAACTGAATAATGAAGTCGAAATTCCATGTCACGAAGCATGAGATAAAAAATGACTATATAAGCTAGTCAGTTGATTATGCCTCTTAAAGCTGAGATAAAGTTAAAGAAGTTTGTCTGACAGAACTTAACAAGTGTTGAATGGCTCCAGCCATGAAAAGTCTTCGATCTCAACGAGGTCCGAACTCAGACATTTGTACCACGTGTGCTCCACCAGCTGAGTTTCGAGGCCACGCAGGACGGTGCTAGGATATTTCCCTAAGAGATCAAAGGTTACGCGCCCAAACTACTCACGCACATGGCTTACAAGCACTGTCATCCAAAACTCTTGCGTCAGTTCATTTTAATTTGACCTCATTCTGCTCTCTTATGTCAGGTTGCAATCTGCTATTCTGTGCTGACTGGTAATGGGAAAATTGGAAATCGGCCCATTTTTGAGCATAACTGCTTATTAAATAAAACCAGTTGATCCTGTCATGCTGTGAGTGCTTCATCACTACTTTCAGATTGGGTAATCAAAGCAAATTGCTTTGTTAACTGTTTCGACGTCCTTTGTGTAGATGGAGGTTCATCGAGCATCTGTTTTTTTAGTTTCGAGGACATCTAAATAAATAGTCTCACAAAACAGCTGTTTGTAACATTAAGATAGAACCGCGCATTGCCTCTGCAATCTTGTTCTTTGTTAATATATTAATATTTCGCCAGATTTTAATAATTTTACTCCAAATGGATCTCTGGTCAAGTGCAGCAAAACATTTTTGGATAAAAACTGAATCACGTTGGAATCCTTCAGTGCTTTAGTTTTTTCGTTCCATTTATCTTACGGATGCTGTCCTACTAAACTGAGAATTCTTATATTCATTCGACTATCGAAACTGAAATCTCGATGAAAGTGTAAAATTGTGACCATCGCGACGTTTCTTTCTTTAAATAGAATCGCGAGGTGTGAGGGGTGTAGACATCCTGCATACTTATTCTTAATGCCGTCGGTCTTTGGATTCTTTCTGTCTTGTTGTCCTGTTCCCTCGTAACTTACCGTGGCCTGTTGAAAGAGATCTTCGAAATGCCCATCTGTCGCTTGTCAATTGCTTGTCATCTTTGTCTATCGATGGATCAATTAAATTCTAATTTGCCCCAACAACGTACATGTAGGAAGATCTTTACATAGGTCTTCTAACTTTGTCGCCCTCATTCATCCACCCTAATCAACTTTCAGTTCCTTTTTTGCTGGAAGAAAATCGTGATAAAACGCTTCTGTTTACCTTGCCTAGATGGCATAATGAACAGTCAGACTGAGGTGGAAATTTCCACAGCGGTCATGCTTGTTCTAATTGTCTTCTCTACCCACGATTTTGCATACTATTTTTGTATAAGTTACAACTTTTATTAGTGTTTTTGAAGGAAATATAACTGATTGTAATATTCTCCCATGCAAATAAAACTGTGGGAGCACAGTATTCTGATAAACGGTTCAACATCGCAATCCTCTTTTTGACTTAGATAAGCCTGTTATGTGTATTCGTCGATCTCCGCTGTGTTCACGTGTGCTGGTGTATTGTCTTCACAACATGATATTAAATGACGTCATCTATCTGACAGCAATGAGAAAAATTTGGACTCATTTTTGTGGCGTGATTTTGTTTGTTTATTCATTTAGTGGAATAATACGAATGAATAAAACTTCATGGCAGTACGTGGATCTCATATCAGTGGGGATTGACACTATCCCTGATCGATGTCTGTTCCCAGACAGTGGAAATCATCAGCTCGCCTGGCATCGACGGAAGAACGTAAGTGGTTTGCAGCCAGTGCATGAATAAACAAAATGAAAATACAAATGGAATGTGTTCGTAATGGAACAATGTTGAAGGAAAGTTTCTAGTCCCAAACGATCAAATCTGACGCAACAATAGCTGTCCATCGTCTTGTCTCGATTAGATTTTGACAAAAAAACAACTGGTTATGGTGATCAGAACTGGGTAGAACTTAATTCTAGGGCTTGGCAAGTCAAAATGAGAGGTCTCTGTAGTTGTACTGAACAGACAAGTAACGGATGCACCTTATCATCGCTTCTGCTTTGGCGTCTTGTTGTCATTTGACAAAGCGGTCCATTGAGACCGAATGAAACAGTAAAATGAGAGAAAGTAAATTTGAAAATCGTTCGTCCCGGGTTGCCGTCCCATTTAGGGCACGATCGATATGCACTGCTCATCATTCCTAGCAAGGATGAAACAATTGTACAGTTCTTCCACGGTTTCTTAATGACGAGTTGAGCGTTGATATTATATAGTGAATTATTTCATAAAAGTGAATATCAGTCAAGCGCCCATTCGCATTTCAATGATCGTGCTCGTGAACCATAAAAGAGGACCAAAGCTTGTTCAGCTTCGCAAAAAATGATTTCTAACGGCGAAATATTCGAACATAAGTTTTAGCATAAATTGCTTTAGTCAGCTTTCTTCGCCCAGTATGGTGAAAAATTACTGCCCGAGAATCCAAGCACGGATCTATGCGGACCGATTTCTAGTATTTTCACCAAGTAAACTCCAAGTGGTATGACATATTTGTGCCGATGGTTGCGCTCCAGCCACCCCTTGGTAATGCACTGACCGACTCCTACAATCGACATCTCAGCAGGCGGGCTAGGTGAATCGAAAGATATATAAGCAGATTGCACTCCCATGTTTTCAGTATTTAGCTGTCTCCGAACAAAGACACTTCATACCCTTCGTCTTCTTTCGTTACAAGCATGCTTCAACTATCTGTTGTTCATTTGATCGAAAAAGTGATTTTGTTCTTTTCCGCAAAGAGCAAAGGGTAATCACTAAAATGGAGTGCTGTTATTTTCGTCGTCAAAAACGAGCCCAAACATATAACCTGATTGCTCGACTGTTGCGCCGTAAAACCATTTCTATACCACTCCGTTGCCATGGCAGCCGAATGATCCTAACAATAAATGTAAGATATTTTTAATGGTCGGAGAGCAAAATCACATGTCCTTTTCTTTCCGTTTGCATTCGGTCGAACTGAAGAAGTGGAAAGATGCAGGTTGCTACGCTTTAAAAGCATATTGGTCTGAACTGAACACTTTAAAATTAAGCGTACGACTACGAGAGCAGGTCACAGCAAGTCCATATAAGATAATGTCACTCCAAACACGTGTTTCTTCCCACAGTTTAGCATAATATTTTCCACTGTCTTCATCGATTACGAATGCGCAGGCAGATCGATTTTGCAGCAGTCACTCTTACCACTCCCTGAGAACCTGATCTCGGCTTCCCAGAGCGCTCAGTGTGTGCTGGATAGTCCTACAAACAGATGCGCATCTCTTTTTTGTTTGCGTTACCGTAAACATGGTATGTAGAGAAAAATATCCAAAGATTTTAATTCATTTCACACGCCTCTCATCGTTCGTAAATCATATATTGTCAGTGTGGAAGGCGTGACCTTTCCACACATGCAGCTGTAAACTAAGGTCCGCGAGTTTAGCGGATGTATGCCTTCAGACGCCCCAGACATATCACTTACTGCCGGTTTTTCTTTCTGATTTATCACAGGGGCTGCCGTTTGCAAGAGCGAAAGAATTATCTTGACTACGTCACAGTATCAGAAAAATAGAGTTGTTCGAGCAGAAAGGAGTTGTCCACAACTGTGATTCCACCGGAATTACAGTAACCAAAATAGAAGTTAACTTTATGATTCACTTCGAGTGACTGTTGAAATTAAGGAACAACGAAAGTGTCGGCGGAAGAATTGTGCACATACGCGACTGTGTATCGGCAAGCGGTTTTGTAGCGGTTGATAGTAACAAGAATATTTATTGCAACAAGTGATTTTATTTTTCCTCTGTTCCGTATCATTACCATCACCGCAATTCTAATATTTAAGAACCGTATTAAATGTGACCGCCTGCGAAATACCGAAAACAAATTTGTTCTGTGTTAAACCTACTCATGCCTGAGCAGTGCATTTTAATTAGCGTACTGCTGGAAGGCTAAAAAACCAACAGAAATGTAGTAGATCACGAGTTTATTCATTCCTTTCATAATGCAGCTAGACCAAAGCCTGCAATTCTAAGTGATTCAATAGAAATTTTCTTGCCATCCGTGTGTGGGCCGAAGTGCCATGAAATAGACGCCCACGATTCCATCACATTTGTCATAGACAAGCCTGAAAACCCCAAGGCAGACTATTTATCGCCCAATAACTTTCCTGTTTCATTTGGTCCAACCAATGCATTGTGTATGCATCTACTATTTGGAAACTATTGCAATGAAAAACAAAAATCCAAGGAGGTCTAGCATTCCAAAGTCTAGAGCGGGATGCACAACATGTACCCGACCAATGTCGGAAGTAAATGGATTGAATGGTTCTTATTCGATATCTTTTTGTTGCGATCTCTCAAAATTGCTATACTACACCTAAGGCTTGGGTCAAAATACTTAATATCAATTACTTTAATCATGTTTCAATAAAAATATCGCTGATAAGCTAATATGGAGCAAGTTCTAATGTACTAATGATTTTCATGGACCGTAACATTAACATAAGTTGACGTTGAATTTAATTTTACGTGAAGCTGTCACAGAAAATGTTAACGAGAGACTGAATTTGATGCGCGACAGTTTTACTACTCACTATGAAGATGATAAATCAATATTGAAATATACTACAGTGGATTAGGCAACAACGTTGTTATTACTGTCAACACAGGGAAGCACGCATCAGCTAAGGTCAGATTTTGGTCACTTCAACGAAGATGGCAGAAAACTGGTGCATGACACGTGTGCGTGTGCGTGCGTTTACGTTTTGAACTCTGATTTTGTGTAGGGAATTGCCGTCGGAACGATGTATGTAAGAATACGGTCATTTGATTGATCTACCGGTCAGCTGATTATCATAAGTTAATTGAACGTTGTCAACTTGTGAATATAAACATTGAAAATCACGCGACCTCTTGAAATGATTGGGACATTTTGGAAAACTAACAACAAACGGTTGTGATCACAATACGCGGGACGTTGCCAAAAGCGTCAAGGTTGCAGTGTAGGCAACAAAAACCCACTAGAATATGCACACACAAACATACGAACTGATTCGCTCCAACAGCCGGAATCGATCTAATGCTGATCAAATGCTACAACTAAATAAGATACCACAGTATAACTGATTAAAGTAAAATAACGTAAGTGAATAATGCACAAATATTATTCCACCGGTTTCTATAAGCTGTGAAGCATAGTAGGCTGTATCATGACGATTAATATCGGATAGCCCTTCGTGCGATTGTTAAATTTGACTTTCTAACCTAATCTAATGTCTCAATGACTTTTCTTTTTACCCATATAAACTTTTCTGCTAGTTTTTCTTTGGGAATTGCGGATAGGGTTTCAAAATCATGCGTGAAATGACTACTGTTTGTTGCGGACCATTTGACATCTGACACATTATGGCCACTGGATATGACGACGTGATGGTTTAGTGAAGTGCAAAATCTTAAACAGTGATCTTCCCGGCATCCGTAAGTTTCATAATGCCTGCAAAAGAGATTTCAGGGTGCAGTCATGCGTTTTTTGTGTACTCGAACTAGCCGATTCACGTTCAGTTATAGCGGAAAACTATCCTTTGGTTGTGCATAGCCCGATAGGTTTGCTTAGTGTACGGGTTTTTTATTCCGTGACCTCGTTCACATTGTATAATTCACAAGAACTCTAAGATTCGTCAAAGCTGAATATGATTCAGCTCAGATGGATTAGCTGGCCATCAGCTCTATCTAGTAATTTCCAAAGGCTTCAAAATAACATCGATGCTTCCGATTCACTCGTCGCGACTGGGTTTGTTGAAGGTAAACATTGGACCATCGTTAATCAACGATAACTGAACCGGTGATTCCCGAATAATATGTTCTATCAATGGAACCATCCACCAGACCCAATTTTTTCCAAACTGGTTGCTCACATACCTAAATCGACTGCTCGTTTATCCGGAAGCAGCTGGAAGACGATAGAGATTAGCAAAGGACGTTTCGACTTTCCGACTGACCGAGTGTTGAAGAATTAACGAATGAGGCGAACAATTTCTAGCATCTCAAAGCGGTTGTTCGTATGTGCAACTATGGATTAGTAGACAAATACCCTAAGTAGTACTGCTATTCAATAACAAATAAGTGACGTCTTTCATCATATGAGTAGTTACCTAAGTATCATTAGTGCATTTTACTGAAAATATTTCACGTATTATCCTGCAAGATCTATTTGTATAAATGAATATCACTCCTCCGATCCTATGGCAGGAATCCATCCATGATGAGATTTAATTTACTGGTAACTCTATTTAGTGAAAAGTAAAATCAATGTCACTGTTTCACTTTATAATTACTGTTGAGGCTAATTCTCTATTTTCTAGATTTTAGTAAATTAAACTTATGCCTTCATCTCCATAAAAATCTTCCATAAACTAGCGTAGCTAAAAGTAATTGATAAGACCACTGGAAAGGTGTAACAGAGGTTTGTAAGTTTGGCACCGTCACATGATAGATAATCAGGGTGAACTGCAAATCTTTTAGGATTGTCGCGCCTGTCATTCGGTTATGGATCTGCGCACCAGATACGAAACAACCATAAAAATGAGGATGATAATAGCCGAGGCACTAGCAACACTAATAACAGTAACTACTACTGCTACTAGTACTACTACTACTACTACTAATACTAATATTACTATTACTATTACTATTGCTATTGCTACTACAAAAACAGAGCAAAATCAACGAAACTACCCTCTACAAGATTCCCAATATATCCTGCAACCGGGTCAAAATAATTTGTGACTTCCATCTGATTCGGTTTTGTTTTCGGTTTCGATCTCGTATGTACCTAATTTGGCGCACCATGCACATATATTTTTTATGTCTACAGAAAAGATGTGTTCGCCATCTGTGTGGTTGGCAAGCCCTTTGAAAGTCAGGCAAGCTTTTGCGTTACTCCGAATATTTTTCATATAAGCCCGAAAAAAGCTGTAAAGTGGTGTCGTTTTCCTGTTTGTGCAAGCAACGGACCGGCAAGGATCTCGACCCAACGTGTAACTTATTTCTTTGGCTGGAAAAGCCGACCAGGCTAAAATTCAGCATTCAACTCAAACCCAATGAGCGATAGTTTCAGTCCCGGGTACACATCGGTCATTGACGAAATAGATACAAACTGAGAGTTACAGTGTAGACATTAATGAACTCATTAAAACAATTTGCCCAACTTTAATTTTTATGTCCGGCGATATGCAGCGCCTCAAATTTAGAAGGCCAACATTTGCATAATAGTGAACGAATAAACCACACCTAGTGCAAATTCTATCCCAGAAATCAACCGTAATCGAAATTGGACACAAAATTAGTTGTTCCTTCTTTAATCCTGAGGTAGATTATCACCACTTTTTCATGTTTCGTTGGCTCGACAATGTAGAAACTGGTTAAATTCTCTGAGTGTCAGCGACTGCAGAGTCTGAAATAGTAGCTCATTAAGGTAGAGAATGAAACTATTCTGCGCACCAGTAGAAAAGACCTAACCCGTTAATTCGGCGACCTGATAATTTGTTGGTGGATGCGTGGCAAGCATAGCGCTTGTAAAAAAAGGACAATTTTGACAAGACATTCTTCAGAAAAGTTGTTCCAATTCCCTGTTTCCATTCACAGTATTAATTCTAGCACAAAGTAGAAGAAACGTTTTAAAAGAATTACATCAAAAGGCACTGTTTATGGGGAAAATTAGCCACTGTAGCGTCGGAGACATTCGCCGAATTCCAAGAATGTGCAACATAAGACGATAGTTTTCTGAAAGAGCTCTCCGTTGCACTCTGCCAGATTTACTAGGCATGTTGAGTGGTGTTCTTCCAAAATGACATAAGTCATGTGAAAGCAAGTTCAGATGTAGAACATATAGAAGCAGCATGAGTGTTGTAGTTACCTAGAATGAGTTTGATGCACAAATGTCTTTATTCAGTGGATATTTTTCATGAAATAGTTCACCACGTGATGTCATTGCTCAGTTCACCATTAAGAAATCATGGAAGCAGTATGCAGCTGTTTCATCCTTGTTAGGAATGATTAACAGTGCATATCGACCACGACCGAACCGGGACGCGAATCCGGGATGAGCGATTTTGAGTCGAACGCCCAAGCCATTACGCTACCGGGCAGGCTCTGAACGGTTTGTTGAACTTCACCACATGATGTTGAACCTATCCGTCACTGATTTGCATGATCACTGGTTGCTATCGTACAGTAGTAGACCTCTACTGATAGATGACTTCCCCGCAGATAGGCTAAATACGGTGAAGGCCTGCCTGGTGAGCATGGCTACTTGAAGGATACGCGCAACCTCATGTGGATTTTCAGAGGATGGCTAAATTGGGACACATTTAAAACTTCTGATTTAATTTCTTACTCCGCAACATCAAACCTTACGACTTACTGCTGCACAGCTCCGCTACCTCCCGCTGAACGATAAGAATGCACCCTCAATTTCTTCATTTCTTTGGCTATTACATACTGCAGCGAAAAATGATCACGTGCACACGTTTCCGCAAGATCTCTCTCTCTCTCTGTATATATACATATATATACCCATATACTACTTACTGCTGCTACTTATACAAAAGTATATTCTGGGGCATTCTGCCCTCGTTCTTAAGGTTGGCTCAGCCCAACTGACGAAGAATTATCAGCGAATCACAGTTGTGGTTCTTCTGTGGACTCTTCGACGAAGAGCTTCCATGCACACTCCTGATGCCACAGATTCGATGCTGGTGAGAAATATCAATCAGTTCGGAGTGTACAAGTATTTGAATGTTTGAACAAGAGAGCATCGGGTACACATACCTGACGAGCGAAAATAACCGCGAAACCGGTCGTGTGCTCCCGGGCAAATTTTGTCCACGCATTCAGATACTACTTCCTGCTTCTATATATATATATATATATATATATATATATATAGAGAGAGAGAGAGAGAGAGAGTTGGGAAGGCGTACACTGAGTTAATACGTTCATCGTGACTTTTCGATCCAAGCTAGGACTCGTTGTCAAACGTGAATGAGTGATTGAATGGGATCGCTAGTTCCGTTCGTTTTGGTGCAGTGTCCATCTGTTTGTCTCTCCATTCTGCATCCGGGTCTTGTTAAGATGACGTAATGTTTGTCAATCTCGACATGTCGATTGAACGAGTTATTCGAGTGGAGGGCTTCGAGAATCAGTCGTTCCCCCTTTCTGTTTGCCCGGATGGCTATCTTTGCGTTGCTGATGTTGATCCCATGGCCTGTTTGTGCGCTGTGGTTCCATATCTGCGAGCATGGGTCAGCGCATCGTAGGGCTAAGCTATGTTCGTGCAAGCGTGTGCGTAATCGTTTGCAATACTCAATTTCAAAAGCAACCATCCAAACTGCCACTTAAAGAGCTGTGTGCGTACCCTGTTCCATCGAGCCGCCACACACTGTAGTGCACAACACGTACGGAAACAAGAGCAGTCTAGGTTGTTCAAGTTATTTGCTGCCAATGGATATCGAAAATCTTGCATTAGCGCCTGTATCCGCAAAAAAGCAAATACCGAAAGGAATAAATCGATCGTGGGACTTCCATACATACAGGGAATATCCGAAGCGGTCGAATGCATTATACATCCACTGGATATCACAAACGCCCACAAACCGACCGGCACCCTGAGATCTGTTCCATTAAACGGAATAGATCGCGTCGACCAGCACTACCAGTCAGGGGTAGTTTATGCCATTCCGTGCCTCGGATGTGACAAACAGTATGTCGGTGAGACAAGCAAACAATTACGCACACGCTTGCACGAACATAGCTTAGCCCTACGATGCGCTGACCCATACTCGCAGAATGGGACCACAGCGCACAAACAGGCCATGAGATCAACATCAGCAACACAAAGATAGTCAGCCGGGCAAACAGAAAGGGGGAGCGACTGATTCTCGAAGCCCTCCACTCGAATAACTCGTTCAATCGACATGTCGAGATTGACAAACATTACGTCATCTTAACAAGACCCGGATGCAGAATGGAGAGACAAACAGATGGACACTGCACCAAAACGAACGGAACTGGCGATCCCATTCAATCACTCATTCACGTTTGACAACGAGTCCTGGTTTGGACCCAAACGTAACAATAAACTCAGTGTGCGCCTTCTCATCTCTAATATATATATATATATAATATATATATAATATACAATATATATTTATATCTGACCCGCCCTTAGGTGCATCCCCGTGATCCAGTGCCCTTTTCTGCACTGACAGCATGCTCTCTGACCACTTACTTGCCGTGGTCACGATCACCAAATCCAGGTTAAGCAAATGAACATCCAGCGCTGCAAAGCCACTGTTTTTTACAGCAGGGATAAATCAGTCTGATGCAGCTAATCGAACTCGTATCTAAAGTTACTTTTTAGTGATCCACCGGAACAAGATCTGTCGGACAACATCACGGACTTGAAAACTTTTAGATATGACGGATAGGTGACTTTGAATGTGAAAAGCGGTAACGGAGTTATCAGAAATTCGTCATGCCACATCTCATGAACCCATATTATTTTTATTGTGAATCATTATGTTAAAAACAGCGTTGTTGGTAGGTGCAATGCGCCAACCTTTCGACTACCGCTGGTTGTCTACCTCAAGTCAAGTTTTGCAATCAAAATCATATTATTTTGACCAGTTTTCACGTAATATTTACAGGCACGATGGAAGTGTTCGTGAATTCGTTGCATGCAAAACAAAAATAAAATAGGTAACTCACTCCAAGCTGTAAGACTACCGTCACAAATGATGCACAATGTGGATATGTGCTGGTTTCCCTGTCTGTCTGGTTGATTTCAGCGCAAGTGGGATATCTGTGGGATCATATATTCGATCTGTCACCTCTTACAATGAATTGTGACTGAATCATTACGAACGGATGCGGAACAACGTGTGTGTATGTGTGTGTGCAACGTGAATCCAAAAGATGTTTTGAATCACACTTTCACTGATGCACTATTCAAACTAAGAGGACCGATACTTGCACGCACACAGGCATTTACGCAAGCACGCACGCACGAGAAGTGTGTGCACACGCAACTGGAGCACGTATCAGTAGCTGATCCAAAATGAGGGTATTGATGCGAATGAAAAACCACGATAATTTTGTGCAACACCGATCTCGTGAACACGTGCGCAAGAGTGTGCACACGTTTGTCTGTTAGTGTGTGTGTGAGTGATTGCGAATCTGAGTGATTTGGTCCAAGCATAACGAAGGTGCTAACATATCCAATCAGCCACTCGAAAGCTTTTGCATGGTAACTCAATGAAGAATTTCAAAGAAACCTACTTTTGCCTACCCACACGCACACGCTACAAACAAACAAACGAAAACTTATGCGCGTCTTAAACGGGTAGAATATAACGTGTATCAGTAAGGTTGTCCCGATTGTGCAGGATCGATTACCCTTTGCGATAATAAAAATTTTGACTTGCCATAGGCACGAATCCCAGGTGCAAAAGTTCACGAAGTTAGCTTACTCGTTTCCTTAAAAATCTTCCCCGGTACGATGCACGTTTTGATTTGAATATTTTGTTCATTTTAATTTTTCCTCAGTTCTTTGTTATTGCTAATAATCACGACGAATTGTGACCGGCTGACAGAGAACGTGCCCAGCTATGATAGAATCTCCACCGGGGACATTCATAAGTGAGCGCCACGACATCGATCCTTTGACCCTCGTCTTCGCTGAGGAGACAATATTTCGGGGATGAAATACAAGCAAGTTAGCATTTGCTGAAGTGACCACGGACACCTTGAGATAAATGGAATGTGCTTACTGACGGAACGAATATAACGGGGCTCTCAGATTTTCAGCTGTTCTCAAGTGAGAAAAAACCTGCCCTCATAAACTTGTAAAATCTCAGAAACCTGCATTTCCGGGGATTTATGGAAATTAATGGTTCACTCACTGCGGTGCAGCAGTGCCTTACCAACCACTGGAAATCACTGAAGCACTACTCCACATTTGCATCTAATCTGTCCAAGTCAAGGTGGTTTATCTCGTGTACAAATCCCAAAGGGGCTTGGTGGACGAGTGACGTTAACAAATTTCTAACGATCCGAAGGAAGCAGCTGAGCGATACTTTCACGATCTTCGATAATGGTAAGTGAGCTACTACAATACGATGGAACTCTTAGTCATCAGAATGAGTCATTTACTTACTCAGTTTATTAGAATTCACTAACACCAGCACAACTCACATCCGGCTTTCCGGTCAACCTTCGCGCAACCTTCAGCTTCATATGTCTGATCATGTCTGATGCAGCGACACTGACGCAGCTTTGTCAAATTGGCCAAAAGCAGCATCATCTGTTATCAACAGGGTGCGCAGATTTCGGTGTCATTAGGTGGAATAAACTGTGGTTAGCGAGGATGAACGACGGTATGCACACCACCGGAATCAGTTTCTTATGGTTCCGAAAGTTTGTTGTTGAATAGCACGCGATGTCAAAGAGTAGTGGGTCCAGAAACGGCCATTGCACACAACACTGATGGTCAGTTCAACGAAATCCGTTTTACAATCATTAGGCTTGCACTGATATGCTCTCCTCAAGGGACCACCTACTCGGAGTAGAAAGGAATGAGGAACAGTGAGAGAACAACTATAAGCCAACAATTCAAAGAACTATGCAAGAAGAGGAATATGTCGAAGGTCAGAACTCCACAGTCTGTGGCAATAAGCTGTATTGCCTATTGATCCCAATCACTGTGTGGTGCCTTGCCATGGATCCCAATCCCGAAATTCAAGTGGACCTAAAGCAGCCAATCTAACTGTTAAGTTTTCTTTACCTTTTACCATGTACTCGACTGGATCTTTTAACCCCTGCCTGCTCCGGTGAACTAGGCACATCGAAGCTGACTAGCATTGATCATCCTTAATGCATGATCTAATTAACTTAGCCCCGTTAAATTCAATGTTGCTTTTAAACACCGAATTCTATTGTCTGGTAGCCAAGGCCTAATCTCTGGCATACTGCAAAAGTTTTCCCGCTGTATTCTACCAAAGATGCAACAGCAATAATAGTCAACCGCAGCGGTCATGTTTTTTTAACTGAGTAGCAAGATTAACCTATTTCTTGCTATACCGTCCATACCTCAGATCGACAAACGGATATCACATGGATGATATAGCTAACTCAGGTCCATAAAAGACCGTGAAGACTGATGATTGCACGGCGATAACCCATACGATTAAATAACACTTGATGAGATACAACAACTGAGGTAAGCAAACGTTTACCATTTGCAAAATTCTCCCTGCGAGAACCAGTTCCAACTTCGGGCAAATCCATTCATCTAGCGGGATTTTGCACCTCGATGGTGCAAACCACATTCGGAAAACAGTTACTCCGTAGTTCACATAATCCAGAACATTCTGTAACCTACTTGCATCCTCTACCTCAAAGGTTAAACATCCTCCCTCTATTCTAAATCAGTCAGTTTACTGTCGATACCATTAGTCTGATTTGAGAATGAGGTAATTTTTAAAATTACCTCCATTATAGGGTTCCTGGAGGAAGAGCGAAAAAGGACCGGCCGACTACTAATAAAATCCTTATAGTGAACTCCTCCATTCTCGGAAAAAGGACAGGGCTGGCTCATATTTCGAGAAACCCCGTCTCCCTGCCAATGTATGCGTGACGGATTTAAATTTTTCTGCATCATTTGACCTGTAGTCATTATTGGGAAACCCATCGTCCAAACAGGTTAACTGAAACATTTTTTAATGGCATCTTCCCAATATTCCAGAAAACAGTTCTGAGACTGAATCTCTGAGTAGTCATTTTTCAGGCTTCTTGTTAGCAGACATATTAAGGAACTTCGCGTTTCATTGTTCGTGACATTCTGAAGGACTGATCCGGTAGCACTCGGGGGGGGGGGGCAGATTAAGTAGCAGGCACCCATCTTTTCTTAGGCCCATATGACCTGGAATCCTGCCTGAAATCTGCCGATGTGTTTAGTTCTTTTTTGACAGGCCCCCAATGCTCATGCGGATTCTGGGCATTTGGTTGTGTCGATGACCTCGTATAAAGCCTCGAGTTGAACTCAAGTCTGTAATTATTGTCTATGGGCACTTGTAAAGACCATCGATAATCAGTGACAATGCAGTCAGTATAATGCCATTGCAGTGAAAACGAAGGTGAGAATCCAGTAAGCAGCTGCCGATCTTTAAGTCAGTTTGTTTGCCCTCCCAGAATAGCCTGAGGACTGAAAAAATCATTGTCGATTCTATCGGCTGACACAGCAAATAGGCCTTCGATATGTTCTTTTGATTCCCTCGAGCAGGTAAACTGGACGTTGTAATCGTCAGCAAAGTCCACATTGTCCGTCGGACGGACAAGTCAAATTAGTCAGTAGCGATAGCTTTTAGCCTTATTAGAACTTCTGTCAATGGGTGAATTCATGGGTGCGGGGAACGGAGAATGAGGCTTCATTCGACCGTTGTTGATACGCGCAGAAATATCCAACCAAACCACGCACAAACAGATGTTGACTGGAATTCAGACTAACAATAAGCGCACCGCTCTAATGTTCCAAACGACCCGAAACACTTAAGATACGAAGAGTGAAACGGGACATCGAGTTTGCATTTAAAATACGAAAAATGGGCATGGGAGCTAGGTTTTGTATTCCCGTTTTCAGACCCATACTACATTTATTTTAAGGGTTTCAAGAGCTGTAGACACGACACGCGGAGAAATGAGCGATAGGCCTATGCATTGTTTCTAATTTGTCGTTTATCTTTCAGTTAATAATACCATCAAATGAATGTACGGAGCCACGGTTATTCGTGGAATTATGCACGGTCCTTAGTTTGAAACAGTAGAATTTATCATTAGCCAAATAAGTTGTGCAGGAAGTGCTAGTTTAATGAGGCTTCATTATTGTCCACACCACAGGATGGTTAATTTACAGCGTTAACCTAACCCTTGAACTCAAAACTGACGCAGAACAAAGTGAGATGCTAACCCATCACGGCAAAGTAGTCGACCCACCCTTGAAGAAACTGCTTAGGTAATGACGTTCTTAAGTGGCTTTCCCTTGTGTGCGAACTACCCTTCTGCCGTGTGTACGAGCCTATTCCCATATACTGGATGAAGCAGACGGGACGGGACTGGGGCTGTCCATTTTATGCTGCCCATGTATATTGTACGAGGTGCGTTGAATCCACTCACCATCGAGGCGAAATCCAATCCTACGTTCGCCTGATGGACGATTTTAACCAATAAAATGCTTGTCTCTGTCCTTGTTCCCCAGAGTGGCTCCGCAAGAGGCCAGATATTTGGTCCTGCAAAATGGAGTGTTGATCATCAACTAACTGACAGGCTGAGGCCTGGTTTTGTCTGGCCTCTACTCAATGATTTGTCTGGCATGAGTTGGTTTTTGCATTAGTAAAGCCACCCAGCATAGTTCTTTAGGTCATAAAGATATGCGAACCACATTGGAGAGGGGTCTTTGGATTCAAATATTATTATGGGTGAATTACGTATCAGCCAAAGCAATCTGTCTGACTGGCACTGTTGGGTGACATAAGGCTATAGACTGCAAATGGGACTTACAAATCGTAACCGGCTGTAGTCAACAGAGTAATATAAATTTCGTCCAGTTGACTTCATTTCATTCACTTCAGTCCAATTCAGTTCACTTTGTACATCCATTAACCCAGCTCTGATTTTGGTCTTGATGTCGCTGCACCGAAAAATAAAGTCAGAAAATAATAAGCCATGGGCTATTGAGAATAAAAAATATTTTGAACACAAAAGCTATCTGGCTTAAGGTCTTCATTTATGGTGTCGGAAAATCACATGAACCCAACCAGGTGATCTAACTCGACCTATTCAGAACAGTCTTTTGCTTAGGATTTTCATACCTCTTCGCCAGCCATATCCATACTTCAACCTTTATCTGCCTTGAAGAAAAATGTATACCGTGAGTGTCAATGTGCGATCATGTCCAAAACATGTTCCATCCACTTTTGTTTATGCAAATTCAGTGCCTGTTTCATTGACTAAACTTGGTGATCCAAAACACTGCGCCTAACCTCATCATTGCTGAAGTGGTTTCTTCACGATGTTCCAGCAACACCACGAATACAGTGGTGTTGAACTACTGGTATCCCTAATCGATCTTCTGATCTCATCCTTCACGTTTCTGACCCATGTACCACAACCGATCTTGCTGCTGCACTGAAAACCCAATCGTTTTTGGATAACTGAATGTGACACTTACGCTATGGGGGGAACTTCACCACATCTCCTTTTAACAGGCAAACCAAGGATACCGAGAAATAGATAACACTTGTATGGGATGGACCTCATGTTCTGTGCGAGGCGCGATACAATCCCAGACATAGGTTTGACCCTTGTGATCAATTATGTTCTGTAAAATCGAAATGAATCGAAACACACCGAAATAGCAGTTAAGGAGCAATCTACATAGCTTGGCTACTCGATGAAGCTAAAATACAACGGATTCACGATGACCCCAAACGGAGACAACTTATATTCAGGAAGTTCACGAAATATGCACGCAACTGAAAATGACCCCTGATATGGACTGGAACGAAAATTCTGCGGCAGGAAGAGAACATTGGCCCATATTCATGTTTTTGGTTGCACTCATGTCCAATACGAAGATAGATTTCAAGCTGCGAAATCACAAAAGTTCGTGAAACCGCCTCCAGCGGTCCCCACATTTCCTGGGCGCATTGTACAACGGTTCCATGGGTTTCAACGACGAGTCGCATACTGTTATTGCACATGGAAGTTTATTTTCTGGTCATATTAAGCATCCTAATGTGCTAAACCTACCAGTCGTTTGTTTATTTAGAGCTTTTAATTTTGTCGTCTTATACAATTTAGGCAACCGCTTTCCGTGGGCTTTTCACAAGGGTGGTTGATTTGGACAAAACCGCTACTATTTTGTTGGTTAAATGCTCAAGATCAACTACATCCACCGTGTTCTTCTCTACATGCTTTTTTGCATCATTGTAATGCTTTTAGTGAAAGGAGACAAAGAAATCTCGCCTTTACGTGAAACAAAAAAGTCGATTTTTGATAGCTAAAGTCCTCTCTTTTTCTTGTTGATGAGTGGCAAACTGTCAATACGAAACCGGCAGCAGTAAACGCAGCCTTAATGTTACGATAGCAGTGCTTCCTAAGATATTGATAGGATTACACAAAAAGCACCTGACAAATCTTCCTACAGTTCGGCTATCGGCTACAACTGCAACCAGTCAGTTAGAATTATGATAATGCGCTAATGTCCATTAGTCCTAAGGTAGTCCGTCAGTGACGTCTGTTTCCCTAACGGATATATATTTTTTTGTTCACGAATTCAGATACTACTTGCTGCTTCTATATATATATATTTATGTATATATATATATATGCATATTCCTGACAAAGAATTATCAACGAATCATAGTTGTGGTTCTTCTGTGGACTCTTCGACGAAGAGCTTCCATGCACAATCCTGATGCTACAGCTTCGATTCTGGTGAGACATATATATATATATATATATATATATGACTTATTTCACCGCAGCATTAGAATATAGGCTGTTCTATGAAACTGTCGCATTCAAAATCGAAGATTATTTCAGTAAAAAAATAAACGAGTTGTTCTCTCAGCACATCGTGTACAATATAAATGCTTCACTACTCAAACTCAGTTGGAACTTTGCAGCAGATGCAATAACCCCTACCGGACCTCAGCCTTACGAAGCATGCTCGACGGAAATGAAATGTTTTCAGTCATAGAAAACCTTTGATATGCAGTCATCTTGAACATTCCACTTGAAGTAAAACTCATTTGTATAATTAGATGGAAAACCAAAGCTTATGTTCATAGAATACCGTGCAACAAATGACATAATCACCAGAAATAACCACAAGAAAGCAACACATGCAGTCTGTCAGTATAGTTTTGATTCGAAACACCCGGCCACTGCAGCAAAGTCTATCAACAGCTCTGGTGGAATATCGGTATGAATCCTGTAAACTACTGCTCATGAACGATCGATAATTTTTACCTGTTATCTTTGAAGGATCGTACATTGGTGGCAACAAAAGATCAGGATGTATGAACTGTGATCTTTTACGGTCTGATAATTTTTTGAATATTTGTCTCATTTAGCTATAGGGTGCAGAATAAAGATTACCAGTAGGCTGTTTTACTGTAGAATCAACTATTGCTTTGAACTGTGCATGGATTGAGTTCCCGGCAGTGACAAAAATGCGAGGCAAGATTGTGATTCATGTGGATTATAATTGATTTTCAATAAGGTTTGCAGTATGCTGTTTCCATCTCACGTTGGTTTCGGATGTCACAACATCTTATCAACAATTGACCATCTTCTAGAAGCTTGATCAAGATAATTCCGGTAACGGCTCTAAGTGAGGCGGCACTGAATGCTCACTCTTTTAATTCATGTTTGATGCTCGGGGCTACAATAGATTAATTGGACCGAGTAGATACCCGTTATGTGGAACGTCGCCTGGACTAATCTTGCTCGAGATGAGGATTCGGGATGTGGAAACCGCAGGTGGTTTATCAATTAACATAAGCATAGTCATTTCCTACTACCAGGGTCAAAACCACCGAGTCGGGGAGGTGACGGCCCAGGTACCAGCCTATGTCCGGTTAGATTCACACAACTCGTGGTTCAGTTTTTGCTGAATTTGTTTTTTATTTCAGGTTAAAATGGAAGACGACTAGCAGGTGTCTGTCACGTGACGGTTGTTTACCTATTCTAAACATTAGATACTCCGCACAATCACTGAGCACTTTAGGTATGGAAGTCAGTACAAGAGCTGTAACAAGCCACACAATGAACCGGCTTTCTCATATCGAGAATCACGTGATTAAGCATGTAATGACACGAGACACTAGCATATCAACAGATCACCATTTATTACTAATACCCCATAGGGTATGCCAAGCGAAAAAAGTGACAAACGCGATAATCGGATTTGCCATTGCATAATACAAGTTCCGTATAAGCATCTGCAATTCCGATAAGCGATCTGAGTGATAGAAGAGTATCTATATCTGTTAGATGATTCACCATTCAGTATCAGCATCCGACATATCACAAGGACACACGAAATCACTGTGAAGCTGTTTCATCTAGGTCAGAAATCATCAGCCGTGCATATCCACCTTGCCAGAAGCGGGATAAGAACATAGATTCAAAGGTTGTAAGTAGAACGCTGTACCCATTGAGCTAACCGGGTTTGTTTTCCATAACTTATCCAAGTTCAGCACCACATGTTGAGGTGTCCATCTGCCATGGGTTTTAAAGAGACTCTTCACAACGAACGACTTCCTGATGAGGATGGATTCTATTCAAGGAATCCCTGTATCTTTGTTTCATCCATCCTGTTTGTGATCGTCAATACCAGTGGTCCATTCAGTTTTACTCTGAACTCAGAGATCCTAATACACGTGACTGCGGATATGAGCAGTATTTTGCATACACGGAAGAAAATGCATAATCGTCTCCCCAAATGGGCAGAAGCGGTTTCGTGGTCACTGCCGGTCATCAGGTGTACGTACTCGGTAATGCCTGATCACAACCGTTGTTATGCTCCTGTAAGCGGTTTGGTAGCACAATCCCATTTGAACCATTAGGGACTTGTTTTGGCGTTGAGTTCGGCAATAGCGGTCCAAATTATGATGCAATCCATCACTTCAGACCTATGTCATAATGAAATCTGTGCACTGTTAGTCCGTCACTATTCGCAACAAAAATGTCCGACATTTGTCTTTGGGCGATTGATGTACCGGCCCGGACTTGGTGATTTCCGCAAGCTATCCTCATTAAACTGCCCTCCCTCTGGTGACTGAAACCGGTATCGTCCGATATCAACCGATTTAATAGTATTGTTTCAGACGGTGGTTATTTGTTTGTCAGTGGTCAAGCTTGCAACACCCGGTATTTCCGATCACTCATCTACAGCAGGGTCGTTATGGAGACTGTTTCTTGTGCATTCGGAGTCATTCCTAAAACGCCTTGCCAACTGACCAGCGTGAATCCGTCCACTAGAATTGGCTGCTATAGCGTTAGAAATTAGCAATGGTGTTGCGGGATGAAGCTAGTGGAATATTGTAGGATACCTATGACTTCTTGTTGTGCATTTATAGATAGTAAGAGGACCACGTAAACGAAAACTCACATATGAGTTTACTAACTAGGTATCCTTATTTAAAATAACTAACCAGAAATGTGACCCGTAAAATCCTTATGTGCTAGTGAAAATCACACACTATTCGTATTTCCTGTTCGTGGATCTCCAGGAATTTGATTGACTGGTTGTATTTGTAGGTGACAGAGAGAGGCTACCTAACTGCTTCATGTGATTTACAAGTCGGCTCATAAAACAATTCCCTACACACCGCTGCAAAATGTTACCGGAATACAAGAATATCACAGAAATATAACGTGTAAACAAAAAAGTGAACAGCTACAATTAGAAATTACACTCCGAGCCATTGGACCTATAACGCTCAGAAAAACATAAACGGGTGCAATTTCACAGTCAAAACGGAGTCGAATTGGGCAGCTGAACAGTGTTTGATCTGATCAAACTCTGGTTCGGAAAATATATTTTCGAATTAGCCGTGGGTGACGTGGGGTTTCTCATTGTTTCGCCAACCTTGCCTGTATTGGGTGCCTGTTTAATAATTGTCAAGTAAATGAATAGTCATCAGTCATGACACTACACTTCCATTGTGCATGCACTTTACCAGCCCGTAAGAAGATCATTATAATTGCAGCTTGCCCGTACGATCACACAGAATCAGCCACGCAGTTCTGAAGTGCAACGCCGATTAGTAGTAGTTCTAGCCCATCACCGCGTAAGTCCAGCACACGAACAGAGAGAAGTTACGGGACGATAGAACCAACATTGTTATTTGTCATTAGGCACAGACTTACACAGGGATTACACATTTGGCCGAAGCATTTAAAAATTCCGTCCTTAGTGCATTCTAAAGGATTTTCGTGATCCCCCGAACTAGGTTCTTCGAGATTCGTCTGGAAGTGAAAGGATTGGGAAAGGTATTAGGAGGCGATCAATCTGATAGCTCTGCAATGATTTCGTCCTTCTTACATGGCAGCGGTTTGTAATGAGCATTAGAACGAAAAGGCTAACCGGCTACAAAGCGTCCGTTGAGCTCTCAACCTTTTGTACTTCGTTAAGCTTGACTTCGGAAAATCATGTCTGTTTTTTCATTTAGTTCCAACAACCAAAATTTCTGTGATGCGGTCACTTTATGTAAACACCTGGCACTGCGTAAATTCACCCGTAACTTGAAACTAACTTGCACCTCATTGTAAGAAATGAAGCAGCTCCTCGGTGCAATATCGGTGTAGAACTTATTGATAGGGCTTGCGATTAAGCGTTAACGAATGTGAGTCTCCTTGTGTGCGGCTTTGGACTTTTACCGTAGGTTGTATCCTACGGCAGTAATGGTCAATCTCCAATTGCGATTACTGCTGCCTCTTACAGTTCACATTCCTCGCCATCCTATAAATTTCTCTTCATGATCGCATCGTTTCTCATCCCTGCTCCTTAGTTTCCCTTCCGCGTAGGATAGCTCAAATCGCTGTCGCATCGTTTTTAATTCGTGCATGATAATTTCGAATGTCGGTCACCGATTTCCTTCACAGTTTTGTCTATTCTCGACCTAAATTTAGCTTCGCTTAAAGTGCCTTTGAGCGTTTGGCTTGGACGTCTATTGGGTGAAAGCCGATGCTAGACTTGACTTAGCCTCATCCAAAACGTTGCTGTCAAAATATGGCGTTAAACTAAGACGCACTTAATCAAGTACTTTATTAACCGCTCGATACTTATGTTATTGGCCCGATTTATTCAATCGTTCATGTAGAATGATACCAAGCTTACTCAGTGTTTGTTACCTTACACTGGGGTCGATGGTTAGGCGAACTTCCACATACTTCCTATTATATATGTGAAGTGTTCTTGTGATATCGCGCTCCATTCCTAATTCAACACAGACTTTAGCTCTGTGATTTTCCTAAAAGATCTTTTCTGTTCTACTGCTCTCCCTAAATTATTCTCTTGTGTTCATCAAGTACAAATCACTGGTGGTTTGCGAGGCCATGAGAAAACTTCCTTCCCATGGTGTACCCGAGACCCGTGCAGTAAAACTGATCTGTGGGGTAAGTCATTGTCATTCCGCAACACTGAGCGAAGCATAAAGATTGGTAATGTGACCACTGCTTTTGCCTGTTACACGTGACGCGTTACAAGAGGAAAAATCGATCCTCATGCCAAAGCCAAGTGTTTTTTGTAAGGTGTTACACAATAATGAGTGGATAAAACCATGGCATGAGTCGATATCCGACGCATGCGATTATCATGCGTGGTGAAGAAACCACGAGGCAGCGATGAGAGTCATCCTATTTTCCCAATCACAATGTATGAATCTCAAAACCCAAACATGATGAATTTTTTATTTCTAATTCGGTTAATTTTGCAGTGAATGACATCATAAACCTCATAGGCATACAGTTTTATTAAAGTAGTTCATTTTCACCTATCATGCAACGCATGTTGCAGCGCAGTTTCTGCTCTTCGTATCATCCGATCCTAACGATGTGTAACTCATGCTGATAAGTTGGACGGCCTGTGAACACAGATCCTAAAATAAAAAGCACACAGAAATTTGCTTTAACCTTGGGAGCTCTTCCGTCGATTTTGGCCCTTTTTCGTTTCTCTGAAGCTCTGACGAAAATAATTTGTAATATTAGTTCAGTGGCTCATAAAACCACATATGACCGATCAGATTTCCAGCCACGCCCGACAGCATCTTCTAAAGTGGAGTTTTGATCAACTGATGACTTCGATGAACCCACAAGCTATAATCATGCGATACATTGTCTGCGGTTGCCAGTCTGTACTTTCAAATGAAACAGTTCATAGTGGATGATAAATAAAGATATTTAAAAACCACTTCCCGACAATTTTTGCCGATACCAGCAGTTTTATACACCAAGATCACAACGCTGTTGTCCATGAAGCAGGATTTTTTAGACTTTACAGTGGAGATAAAGAGCCAAGATTACTTTTGTGGTTTTTTGCTCTGTGGTTGAGTAGGCAATAATAAACGGGAAGAAGTTCAGCTTCTGCGGCTGTCGATAACACCAGAACGGACGAAGCAGATGCTAACTCCTGAACATGTAACAGAAAAACTTGGGTCTAGGAATGTCGTATGATGACGATTACTATCACCGACGTCCGTTTTTTGGTCCTGCATCTAAAAAGTTTAGTTCTTTCACAATCTCTGGCTATCACTTGGCAACCTTTGGCTATCACCTAGCAGCCGTTACCTGTGTCGGGATGAATGTACGTTTGTGGACAACGGATACCGAGAAAAGGCATATCAAGTGAATTGTGTGGTCCGATAACGTTCTTTGATAACTTATTATGGGTTGCAACCAAGAAGTATGTATATTGCAACTCTGTTTATGGATCCCAAGTAACGGGGAAATCTGCCACTGGTGACAAATACCTCATATCTACCTGCATCAAATGCTTCGAACAATAACAGTATAACAAGTCAAAAGATTTTTTACTTTATTTCATGGACAACTTAACAAACTCCTCGAAAAGTCGGTTTTTTCGGGTCCTGGAGAGTATACCGTCTTTACGTAGTGCAATGATGACGAAATCTGGCTCTAACATTGGTGCAATCTAGCCCTGCAATCTGCGTCTGAGGCTATGGCAGTGTCAGACAAACCACTGAGGGTTCTAGGATGACACCAGATTGTTATAGTGACTGACCTACGTGAGATTACATGTTTCAGTTGCCGCTCGAAGCACCCTATGCATTGCTAACTGGGCGAACTGCACTTTTTGCTAACGGAATTGTTACATCCAGTTTGTTGCCACGGCGATTGAGAACCATTATGTGCAATTCGGCTTGGTTATTATCCGTTTAAGAATCAGCTAAAATATGAGATGCTAAAGCTAAAATTCACGAGCATAGTTCGCTGGAATGGTAGACTACATAGCATCATTTTCTCCCATTAGTTTGCTTTCTAAAGATTGTCGGAAGAGGACAGTTTCGTAGTTCATTTATCGGGCGTCCTGTTCAGATTAAGGATTCAGATAATTTCACCTTGTGCGTTCAATTGATCTTCAGAAATCACAATCACGGTATTAGGAATTAAAATGGCGTGCTTGTCGTCCCAAGTATACAACTCTCCCTCATCGTTGTTGCCATACCAACCAAACCCAGGATTATGTCTACTGCAGAATTCGATGTTAGAAACTTTTAAATGGCTAATAACCGAAGTATGATAACTTTTATGGATTCATAGCTATTTTCAAGACAATTGATGACCTACTAAACCATTGCCGTACAGGTTTAGTCCTCAAAGTAACTACCTCAAGCGATTTTTACAATTACTTCATAAGAAGTCATGCTTGATGGAAATTTTTCACATACTAGGAAAAGCGGTATTTAAGGACCCCTGAGGGTTGGCGATTTTGCAGCCTTTTTCGTGCAACAGAGCTGATCCCTTCCAATTGATCAATGTTCAGTTCATTGTAAACTACCTATCCATTTTGGTAAGTTCGAAATAATGCTTACCAGCCGGTCAGTGGTGCAGCAAACAAAAGCCAAACCGCACTGGGCTTTCTGGAAATCGCTGGTAGTTTGGTCGTTATTTACCAATATTCATGGACGGTATCATTTGCTGCTAACCTTTCTGTTCCAGTCCCATGTGATAACATGATCCAAAGCAGTTGTCGCACTGATTCCATATGATCGAAAAAGAAGATATTTAGACACGGAGATTTTGTTTTTTATTCTCGTTGCCTCCCGATTATCGAACGTCTTTATATTTACGGCGCGAATGTAATCAAAGCATCACCCCTACTTGGATTCGCAGTAAACTTCCGCATGGTTTCCTGTTAATCCAGTTCATCATACTGAACATCTGAAAGATATTCTCAAGCTCATTTTTTGTCCATTGTCGAAATTTTACGAAATTTTTAGGCGAAAAAGGTTATTGCAATTTCGTTCTATATATTTCTGCTCATTTAAGTCTATGTTCTTATTACAAGCGGCATACTGCCGGTACTTTAAGTCATAGAGACAACCTAACTGCCCTTCTTGATTTATCCTCTGTGTGGATTAATATAAAAAATAGTAGAAAATGATTAATTTATTTCGAATGTTAGGCGCGCAACCAGGGCTAAACGAAATGGGTTTTCACGATGTTACTCGCTAATGTGAGTTTGAACCAGCTGACATCGAATCGTAACTGATGACAGACCACTCTCACGAGATATCACGTGACTGGTCAGCCTTCCTGTCAATCAACCCATTGATCTCACCAATCTGTGCCTGATTCGTGCTCGCCGTGTAAAACAGATTCTCGCAGTGACTGTTCTGACAATTCTGTAGTTCCCTGTCTGGATTGTTCATCCTCACCGATCAAATCGGGATTTTCGATCATAACAATTCGATAAGTCTTTATTACAATCCGTACTGTTTATAGTAGGCTGAGAAAAAAAGAGGACAGAGAATTAACGACCCACTTTAACTCCCAAACAGCCTAGAGCGTAAACTGCCTTTTTTGTTTGGCACCAAGGGAAATTGGACCAATCACGCAAGATCGGCTGTTCTGACTTTACTAATTAATGGTCGATTTGTTTGATAATCCGAAATGACGTCTTGCGAATTTGGAAATGATGTTGCATGCGCCCAGCAACTAGTTTTTGGGTTGAATACAAACAGTTTTAGAAGTTTGCAGGCAGTTTTCTACAATTTTTCAAGTATCAGTTATAAGTTCATCGATGCATTAAAAACCTCTTCTACTTATGCACAATTTTTTATGAGAACTCCCTGTAAGTTGTCCTTGGTACAAGCCATTTCGAATACATGAACTATGGTGTGAAAGCCACTTTTCGGACACACGCAGTATGTGTAGATGGACTATCTAGATGGCACACGTAACATCTACTAAGTTCCTTGATCTTTCGAGTGTAATGATGCAGCACAAATGTGTTTGATTGCCATTCAGAATATGGGGGTATTTTAACAAAGACTTGGCTTTTTGAAGGATGGCGAAAAATAGACAACGGTACTATGAATTATTTACAAAATGCGTGCAATGTAGATGTGTTTTATTTTTGGAACAAACATGGATGATGCAAAAGATTCAGTCCACTAAGGGAATACTATGTGCCAAAATATCTTTTTGGTGCAATCTTCGGTTTATCTGACTCGCTTTTTCAGTAGCTTTTTATGTACTTTAGTCACAAATGACGAGAACGGAAAATTTCTTGTATTTCCACTTTGTTCACTCAGTCGTAAAATGCTCATTTCCTGAAAACCAACTGAGACAGTGAGGAGATAAATCCGGGTGTCTAAAGTTATTTTGCTTATTGTGTAAGCGATGGTGAATGAGATCTTGGAAGGCTGGAGAGCTTAATATTTTAAGTTTTAAGTTTTACTCTGTTGTGGTAATTGCAAATTCAAGTGGAAAACCAAGTAAAGTTTTGTGAACAATAAGCTGCCTTGTTCCAAGACTTGAGGCCACGGTACTTGTTCCAGTTCACTAGAAACCTACTCCTGCTGAATTAATTTGGAGTTTGGTTCTATATCCTAAGTATGCACGCGGGTTTAACTTTTGTCAAAAAGAACTCCTTGATTGTTTTTCTTTACTTTGGCTACCGATTCCAGATCATGCGGACAGCATGACACTTTCGGAGACAAAGCTATACCATGTTCGACCTTCACACAAATCACGCCACCATGACATACCATCTTTTTCGCATTCCTCCTCTAGCTCGCAAGCACGCGCACAACTTGTCCCGTCTATCACTCGACGTGTTCCTGTGGCTGAAATGTGTCAGCCTGGAGAAGTAGGTTGAGTAAGAGGGGGGGGCAAGTGAGCGAAAATAGAGAACTGGATCTGGGCTGAGCACGATTCCAGGTGTTTGACAATGGTGTAGACGAGCACATCAGATGATATTCGGCTGGAATTCGTTCGAAATCGAATGTGCACCTGCCACAGGCGAGCACTAGCGTTTTCGAATCTTCTATCCATAGCTGGTGGTACGGTAGTGTCAGCATCAAATTTATTATCCGGATTTTACCGCGAGATAGATTTAAGTGTACATTTTGTTCTTAACAAAGAAACATTTCGTTCTTCTGAGAAGTGTACAAATAAAGAAACGAACACATCCTTGGCAAATTGATTTGCTTCGAGTCATTTCTGTATGTTGATGGAAGGACGGGCTGCAAAATGAAACACAAAATTATTTTCGAAAATCAAGAATACTACTTGCACTATTACTTTTGTCCCCCCCAGTTATCGGTCGCTAGATGTACCCAGTTTGTGGCAGTCGAGGTTCTATCTGGGGACATTCCATTTGTGAGCAACAAACATGAATCAGTACTATCTGAATCATCACATTTAAGCGGCATTCGTAGCCGTATCATAAATCTAGGTCACGTCCGAAATGGCTAATATCGACATTGCAGTCCACGTTGAAACGACGGCACCGAGCGTTAGACTTAGAGCTGAAGCACTAAAATAGCGACCGATCTGAGTAATAGGTATTAGAAACAAAACTGATTGTATATACATATATATACATATACATATACATATATATATATACATATAGCGATTGTAAATTGCGATTGTTCTTCCTACTTTTGGTGCTCCTGAAGGTGATTTGAACAAATCGTCAACTTAAGACCCGGTTTAGAAGTCAGGAGAACTGATTCCAGACTGAACACAGCACCATGTTTCTTTTGACCTTCTGTGTTTATTTGAATCAGCTAAGCACCATTGCATTTTACATAAACACAAAATAGAGAAACCTGGTCGATAAAGAGCTTTCATTTATGAGTTGCAGAACACTGTCAACAGCAAAAATCAAACGGTACAGTTAATGGCCGTTACGGTACTATCTAAAAGCATTTAAACACATTCCAACATAGCTGCTTCAGACACTGTACAGGTGACTAAATAAGAGAAGGGTTTGTGTTCTGTATTCACATAGCTATACATCCGCACAGGTCAAGTCGTTAAACTCACTGGAATGTGAAAACTGGTTTTCACTTATTGAGGTCCAGTTCTCGCGAAACGGTTACATCATTGGACAGTACGTCGTGGTAACTGAATAAACGATGCTATTTAGTTACTCAGTTGGTATCCAAACAGTGATGCCGCAATGTACTTTGTTATTGTGGGGTGAGATCCTGTCAATGGGGCGCTGCCGAGTAGATTAGTGACCGTCAGTGGAAGTTCACATCCAAAAACAACGACACGGACTGTTTTTGGCATCTGCGGTCTTCACAAGAAGATGAAGTACGAGTAAATGAATTTGGAGGAAGTTTGGTGCTGGCTTACTTGTGAAATTTGAAGGCCGCGATGTACTCCTCAAAAGAACCCTTAATCGTATTAGTCGTATTCTGATGTTCGGTTCTTTAGGCTAAAGCAAAACGGTTAGTTTAGGCTAACTGTAAGAATTCTGCAACTTAGCCGGGTTTTATTCGAACCGTGCAAATGAAATAAGCTAGTCCGTTCAGCGTTCCCTGATAGTATGCATTGTCGAATTAGCGTGAAGTCGACCTGGCCAAGAATTCTATAGATTTGTTCAATCCAGATCAACATGTCATTACTGCAAATGCATCATATTGTATACTTTAATTTCGGAATCCAATACCCTGCTGATACCTTACTGGGCTCCGATTATTCGCCCTGCTTGGACTTCCCATGTAAAAGCCTGAGATTTTGTATCGATCCAGCACAAGACATTGGGCTTCGTCCATGTGGTTGTATTGTACGATTTAGGCAAAAAGCATCCCAACCTTGTGCAATCGAAAGAGGTTTTACCTGGAGGAATGTTCTACTTGCTACGCTTTCTTATTGGAATATGATTTCCTGTTGAGTTTTGAGCTATCATTAGAAGAGTACGTTTCGGCTTGTTGATTTACGCATTACGACTACACTTGAGGTTTTCCGAAGAAATCCTCCCAAAACAGCAGTGACTTTAACTGATTCGCAAAGCTAACACATTACCAGCTTTTAATCCAAATAATCTCCGTACCGATCTGGCTAATATGGGCTACTGACACAGAGTTTGTTCTCAACACCAAGGTGGCATTAATCCTTTTAATCTCCTGGTTTCTCATGGATTTTACTCTACCATGGCAGTTTTTCACTGTTCAACTCAGAGAGTTACAATCATTTTTTTATTCTCTTAGCTTCTCTGCAGCTAATGAGATAATGAGTTCTGAGCTTCAAGATAAAAGATCCAAGGGTGGGCATGCACCATTTTGTGGTCTTCCATTGAGGTGTGTTCGCAAACCGATGACGATTTCAAAATTACTCAAGGTCACTATGTGTCTTGTCAACGGTTTAACTGATTCATGGTTAATACCGTACCAACCTTTAGTTTATAGCGTGTTCTTTAGAATTATCTGTTATTACTAACAAAGATCTAGAATCATGGTCAATCCATGAGGCATTGCACTGGGTACCTCAAAACATCTGTCGTAGCTTGCGATCTGGAAGGCAAATCAATTAGGTCACGTTATCTAAATAGAAGACTTTTCGCGGCTGACTTTTAAGTTTTGTGATACAGAAACACAAATAATATTTACCAGTGAAATTTGTTCTCTCACCAGAAGTTAAGTGTGAGAATCTTCGAACCGGCAAAAATACTGGAAAGATGAATATCGATGAAGAGTTAGGGAATTCTGTCGTCAGTCGTTTATCACAGTTGGGCTTCTGGACTATTGTGCATGCGAGAGAGATAGAGGCGGGAGAGAAATCAAGAAGAGTATTCAGCATAGAAAAATGCTAATTTTGATACCAGCAATTACAAAACGTATTGTCCACTCGGTCCCACACCACAATTCATTTTGCTTATGATACTCATTTTTTGCTACCTTCCTAACCGCTACTAATGAGAGGTGAAATGAAAAGAAGATCCATAACAGTTGCCTAATGCGTCGTAAAAGGTGTATCAGTGTGAGCATACCAAAATATTCACACATTCAAAATCCTTATTAAATGCGTGAGAGTATCTCTGGCATAGATCAGTTTGTGCAAAATAAATGCATCTTATTTTTAGATGGTGTAAATAAGCAGCAGTGGTCAGGGGGTTATGACTGGGGCTTTGGACATGCGTGTTCCGGATTCCAACACCCCTCCCATCCACCGGTGACGTCTCCACCGGTTATTCTTAACTTGGCTGAGAAAATCTTTAGGCAAACAATTCGCTTAATGATGTCATAATGTTAGGCACGAGTTGCGAATCACGAAAAAGTGACCGAGATCAACCCCTACGTACACAAACAAGGAAAACACGTTTACAGCAAGACCATGTGCGTATTCTGTCGAAAAAGAAAAATCGATATTTCTTGATAGCAGTCAACTGGAAAGGGGGGAGTGGTCAGGGATTGGTTTGTTTCAGTCGGCTCCTCCTCTGGTGTTGGAGGGTTTGATGACATTCTGGAACAAAAGAGTAGCGAAACTCATTGATTCCGATCCAATGACCCCTCTGATCTAGTTTCAGTTTCGTTACAGTAGCATTGCAAAAGGAAGTACATCGAAAAAAGTCAAACGGTGGGTGAATGCTTAAGCAGGGACTAAAAAAATAGGGTGAACAGCTGAGTGGAAAACTAAAACCCGCACTACGAATATTTCAATAAGCGGATTAAGAACTATCGGGAGTGCACAGCCACAAAACCTGAACTACGATTATTTTACACTACACGTTGATTGAATCGTGGTAATGGAAATACGCGAAAAGTTGATTTTTATTCTGGAACTACCATGTACGAATTGACGCTGGCCTGGTGTTTCTGGCTAATTAGTTCAAAAGTGCCCGGTTTGCCACGCAAGGGTGCAAACTGCTCCATACAGTGACCTACTTAATGATAACTACCGATTACATTGAGGTTCGGATACAGTTTGCAAACTGTATTCACAGTGGATTCAAAACATACCACTTTTGCAGTCCTTTCTTGCGTATGGTGTGCAGCTGAGAGCTACCAGATTTGCTGTATATTCTCAGCCCACGATTAACGTTTTTTCTGAGGTACTTTCCATGTTAGTGCATGCACTTTGCGAAGGTGCGAAGAAGAGAATGGATTCTCAAGCAGCTTCTCAAGAGGTAAACCAACATTGCCTCCAACACTGTCCATTGTGTTCCCTCAGCGAACTCATGAACCGTTACTTGTATACTCTTGAATTAACCGAGGCCCGAAACTGCTTGTTCCATCCACTTCAATTCGGCTTGCTCGCGACTAACCAGGGCCGATTGGGTCCATGTTCCAGTCAAACATTCTAAGCCAGAAGAACAAAACTCAAAATTTGGATTATTTGAGTGGAAAATTTCTCTTTCATGGTTCATGTTATCTTACATCTAGCTGCTTGATCCGTTTTCCAGTTCCTCCCTAATGGCATAGAAATCGATCAAAAAAGATTTGGTGAAAATTTTAACTTCGCAAAATTTCTAGTTTTGATCAACTTTAAGCTATGAAGAGCGCAATTCAAATTAATCGTTTTTTTGTTATAAACCTGATGCAGATGGATTTGACAGCAAATAAGGCATAACAACCAGACAGTTTCCTCAGAATTTATTCACGTTAATAGAGAACTTTCACGGGATGGAATCTATGGTTCGCGTACTGGTCCAATTGATTTGAAACAAAAAACGACTCATAATCCAATGATTCATGAATATCACTTCGTAGCACAATGACCAGTCAATTTGCAATGTATTCTTCGGTGTGAGCTGTAGCATTCCAAACAGTCCCCATGTGTAGAATCAGTCTATTTCGAGGTTCGAGAACAATGATGAAAATTTCCTCCAGAAAGCAAATCTGAGTGCTCGAACTGACCTCCGGTTTCTCTAACTAGTATTTTATCCATCGTGCGCGAAATGCCGTCTGATAGGTCTTGACATGCATTCGGTTACGGAATTGGAAAGTAAGTTATGGTCACAGTCAGTGTCCTTGACAATTTTTTCGAGCACTGAATCGACTCACGCAAACGTTAGGAGTAGTGATTCACTCCGAATGCTGTTCTGACCCTGCAACTTGAATTATAGTCTCATTTTGTTTGTACTTTTAACAGGATATGGCTGTGGAGGTAATCACAGGATCCTGGCATCTATTTTCATGGCCAATCGACACTAATTGAGACGCGCTGACTGATCGGGATTTCATTCTGATCAGACCGGTAGACTAGGTGCGGATACAAAGGTATCCTGATGCTTCAGCTCCAGTAAGTTGACTACATCGATTGGTCAGCTCTGTTTAACCGGTCTAATTGAGCTCTTAGCAGGCATTGTTGGTCAGTTTATGGTAATTCAGGTGGCTCATACTAACAGCCTGCGCTTCTCGGCTATGTCAGTCCGCCTTCGTCGTACTTAGGCTACCTGCAGAGAAGTCATCTATCAGTAGGGGACGATCGCTCTGAGCTAGCGGACAGTAACCGTGCAAATCAGTGACGGATATGTGGAACATCATATGGTGAAGTTCAACAAACCGTTCACAACCTGCCCAGAAGCATAGTGGCGAAGGCGTTTGACTCAGAATCGTTCGTCCCGGGTTCGCGTCCCAGTTCGGGGGCGGTCCATATGCACTGCTCATGATTCCTAACAAGGATGAAACAGCTGTACTGTGTTACCATGGTTTCTTTATGGTGAGTTGGGCGATGATATCACATGGTGAATTATTTCATGAAAACATTCATTCTCCTCGTACTAAAATGTACCAAGTAATCAAGCTGTGTAGGTCATATCCAAAGACTTCGTCGTACTTAGGCTACGTGCAGAGAAGTGATCTATTAGTACGGGTCGATCGCTGTGAGCTAGCGGACAGTAACCGTGCAAATCAGTGACGGATAGGTGTAACGCCATGTGGTGAAGAAGGCAATTTATCGGCCTGGTACTTAAACGGGATGTTTTCAGTGTCCTTCATCACGCGGCATTTGTGACCAGGATGAGTCACTTATCGAGACAGCCAAATTCATCATAACGGAAAGAAAACATGACCTAATAGACTACAGGAGAAAACGGCATGGATGATTAAGCACAAATTACGGCACAAAGGGCTATTCCAATGTTCTATTGTAAGGATCCACCTCGTCGCAAGCCTCGATGACAAACTCAGAAAAATAGCGCTCACAAAACCTGTTACGACAACGTGATAACAGCCCAATTTAGTAAATTTGTATTCACTAACTGTCAGTCGGTCAGGCGCATACCGTTTGTGACGTAGTTGGAGCAAGGATCGACAATGATAAGTATCCATAAGTCAGCTCCATTTCGTTTGTGCACGTTTTACTAGCACCCTCCCCATCACATGATCACCTGTATAAATTGTTACTGGGAATTTATCTATTTTACCGATCTTGTGGTCTCACATATACATTGGAAAAGCTTGTAATGGCTCCAGTGTGGGTTCCACTCACGCAGTGGCATACTTGTGAATGAAGAGTACTTAGCCAAGGTGCGGTCGCTTCTCATGGAACCTGAAATGTCGACAAAAACTGTGAAAACTCTTTGCTTACCAGAGGACCATGTAAATTAATATTGTCCGTTCACAAGAGGGGGACAGGGGGAACAGTTGCGAATAGCAAATGCATACTCCATTACCAAGTTTGTCCGTTGGTTTTACATCACAACCAAGACCTGTTGTGCTTTGCTGAATTCGACTATATCTGTGCACGTGATCGTGCCACTGGCCAGTCAAAGACAGGGTCCCTTAAGGCCTGGGCAGTCACAGAAGTGGTGGCATGCCCCACAAGTCAGAATTCGGTATTTACGTGTAATAAACAAAGCATGTCAACCGACTGGCGTATGGCTGATAAAATGGTTCGATAGAATCGGACGAGTAGCCGATACCAATCGGACGATCAGGCGGAAAGCAGGTGATGACGACCATGTGACAAATACCGCATAAACTTCATAACATATTGGATAATGACTATCCAACTGGCAACCACAGTTAGACTTCGCTGAACATGTTGAAGCAGGCAGATGGCATGAACATTGCTACGCCAAAGTGACGCCAGTTGCAGAATACTGTGCACGTCGCTAAACCGAACTGAACGTACTCATATTCCATGTTTTTTTATTCTACCGAGCAAATCCAATAAGGTTTTGATTTTCATAGATTGGTCGAGAAAATGTGGCAATCTACGAATACTCACGATACGTTCATGTTAGGTTTGGTCTGCTTAAAATGCTAGAAAATTGGGTTTTTGTCCAAATGTACCGCTAAATGTGCCGCTGTCAAGTCACCTAACCATTAGCATTAGGCTTTTCCTTTGGAAGACATACCACAAGAGTTTTGTATTACATAAAAGACTTCTGCTCTTGATTATTCCAGAAAATCGGCAATCGATCCTGTCCCTTGTTCCCACGACATCTTGCGAGAAAAAAAGTTCGTTTAATAATCAAAATCAAATAGGTCATATCAGACTTTTGTAATCAATACTCATTTATCGATTCTTCTACAGATAATTCGATCCGTCGGCATTCATCGACTTTCTTGATCCATTAGCATAATCAGTGCGAAACCACCCTGGATGTGTTGATCTTTGACCCGGATAATGGTTAAGATGGGTCAGCACCCACGTGAGTGAAATGTGACATTTTTTGTACGCAGAGTCAATGCAGTATAATACGATACCTTTATAATTTGGAATCGTCACATAACAAACAACGCTGCGTTCCACAACTGATAAGAAAGATTTTTTAGGTTTCTTCTATAAAGCTAGTTCCCGTAGAGACAGCCTAACTCATGCTCAAAATAAATTTAAAAAAACTGAACTTCATTGCGAAGTGTATTCATGAACCTTTTGAATGATCCCACAATGTCTGTTTTAAAGGTCGTTCATCTTGTTTATTATTCGTCACTGGTGATCAACCATTACTTTTATGTTATTAGTAATCATACCCGTTTGATATGGCCTACAGTACAAGTTCATTTCATCATTATTCCACTCGCTTGCTTTCATTTGCTTACCTGTTCCAGGATTATATTTTCTCGATTTCGAATAGTCGAACTAAGTGCCACATCCTGCCTTCAGGCACAAACAGCCCTCATTGCCCATGAATAACCGACATAGGCCGGAAGAATGATGCTTATCTAAAGGAGATAAGCTGCCTTTCCCAATGGGAAATGAATTCTAACTTCGCACAAGGTAACAAAAGCAGCAATACTGGTGGAACAGTTATTCACGGGATAAATTGCATGCCCAAGGTGCGTCTATACTGGTTCACAGTATCGATCGTTTCAATCAGTCAATAATAGTTGATCAAAGAACAAAGTGACTCCATTGGAAGCAACTCACAATCACAAGAATATGACCTCTAGTAGACGACAAGAAGACTCAAGTCGATAACCGCAGTCTGAAGTGTCACTCAAGACAACGAAATCAGCACATCTGGAATGATGCCGAAAAGAAGTTTAGCAGCCAGAAAAGAAATCATCCTGGCTCAAGTGCTGTCTGGAAAATAAATTAAGTAAATGACTGCATAGTATGCTAACTCGATTAGTCGGCAAATCAACGTTGTCTTACCGGTCCTGGCTTCACATTAAAATACCTGCAGATGACATCCACTTGTGGTGTTTGTTTTATACTAGCATCGATTAAACTCAGGAGCTTATCCAAAAAGATACACTTCTGTTCGCACAACCAACCAGGAATAAGATGAGAGTTTTCTGTGGTTCATTTTAACTTTAAACTCTATTGTTCCATATTTACCACTGAAAACCGGTTATTTTAGAGGCTGCTGTCAATGTAAGTGCCCCTGTCGTACACAGAGCTCAGAAAAATAGGCTCAGAATAGAAACACTTGGACACGTGACCGCAGTCGGATTACAGTTTTGTCTGCACATGACTCACGCGTGCCAGCGTTAGAAACTCCGGTGCGTGCATGGAGTGTGCGCAAGCGGATAACGATTTCATCCACTTCTGCCTAGACAACCTGGACGTGGCATTACCGCTGTCTCCGCATCCAATTAGGGACGGATGACTCTGATTTAAATCAAATGTAACTGGGCGCGCGATGAAAGAGAATAGTCATGCCTACCCGTAGAACGGCCCGTTCACGATAGATTGTGGCCGTACTCAGTCATCCCGAATTCGTTGTGGAAGGGAAACATTAGCCGACTGAAAAGTCGCTATTTCCTATTTCACTCACTACAATTCTTTTTTCAAAACCGTGTCCGGACTTACGCTGACTTGCTGGATTGCACAATGATCTTCCCTCAATGGGGATGACTAACCTCATTTTGTTCAGAATCATTATTGGGTTCATGTATGGGGGAAAATGTTACTTCTTACAAGTGTTCTGGACCACCTGCTTTGGTTGCGTCCAACAATCTAGGCTGTACTGGAATTTATTATATGCCCACTATTTTTCGAAAACTTCTACTGTTATCCTTAGGGTAGGAAACAACAGAAGAAAGTCGGCTGCGTTAACACATTGACTGCCGGTAGACTGGCAGTTTCCAAACAGTTTAACTTTCTTTTGCAGTGGTACTGACTGTCTGTGTTGGTTAAATGTCAACACTAGTTCTTTCATTCTCGTGGTGTCCTAATTGGTACACAGCTCCCCATCATTATCTGCAAAACAGGCCGATAAATTTTGTGCTACTGATTTATCCGCGTTAGTGCTTCAAGGTGGGAGGGATTTCAACCTACCTATCATGCGTTTTTGGTTCAACACTATAGAAAAGTAAACTATTCTGCCACTCTGGAACAACGAACCCAACATTCTGACAACTTTTAGTAAACAGATTTTGTATAAAGGAGAAAAAATTCAATGAATGTTGGCTTTCTCACGTATTTTAACCGAATGGCATGACCAGAATGACTGGATAATTTTTATGAGGCACTTGAACAAGAACAGTTGGGACCGTAGAATGGTATCTAAGAAAATGTGGAATATCATTATCTAGTAAAAACGGGTTCCCGTGAACTTGTGAGGTACCGCACTTGGTGGCGAATCATGAAAATCTTCGTGACGGAATCTGGAACAGAACATGCTAACTAATTCATACTAACCACCAACTTTCTGGGGTAAAATTCACACCGTGAATTTATTTGATCGCGCCTACCATTGCTGTTGTTTGCTGCAATGAAAATTTGACTTTGAGTGTAGAGTCAGAGCTGTTAGTTCCACAGGGCATTTTTGGGCAACTGCGGAAGTCCACCATGCTCTGATTGATCTCATGTATTGCCATGCATATTGAGAGTGGGCATGATAAGTCTTGACAGATTATGTTCCTTTTTCTTTTATATTTTTATTTCTTTATTAATGAAATAACAATGTGCGTCATTGTTCAGGAAGGGGGCCGCGACCGACAAAGGGCTGCCAATTGGGGAAGTTGACCGGCTGTGGGAGGATTCGAGCCCACCACCTTCATGTCCAAACTCCAGGACCTTGTCCGTTTGGCCACCGCTGTAATTTGTCGCTTATCCTAGAAGGTCGTTCATTCAGTTGAGACATTATTTGCCTTCAGAGCTACAAGTGTCAAACTGAGGCAGAGAAGAACAGATTTCCGGTGGAAGTATGTCGCGTGCAGTGTGACCATTTGAGGCATTCTACCGGCATGCTATTTGTTGGTCAACGGGTGCAGGCATATTGGGAGATGTGCTTTTTCAATACGTTAACCAATCTAACCCGATATTTGCTGACCGCATGAAAAGAAGCAACCAGTTTATTTACGACCTTGTTCAATACACAAACTTTTGGACTTCCGGAAATTTGGTCCCGGAACATTTCCATGAACAGACATTCGATCGTTTGGGCGCGATTAGTGCAACTGCAATTGCGTCCACGAACTCAAAGTTTAGCATTTCGGACAAGCAAACTAATGAGGACCAAATTCGGAAGGAATATATAACGAAATATTTTCTCAGTTTCGTCGATGGCGTCCGCTAGACCAATCTCCCATTTGTAGAAATATCCGGGGATCAAATGCTCAGAAACCCAAAGGCTCATTTAATGTAGAAGCGCATAAAACCAAATTACTCCGTCCCATGCGGTCAGAAATGATATCGAGTTAGTTTGGTTAATATGTTAGGAAAGCAGAATACCCTTCTTCAAGCAAATAGCGTTTTGGACGTTCCGATTCTCTATTACCATGAATTCGAGAATAATTTCTCAGTGGAATCCAAAGAAACTAATTACCACGTAAGTATTTCAGTCACTGAATTGGAAACTCCTCCGGGATCCCCAAAACATCATTGCTTCTTGTTATTAATCGTTCTGCGTTAGAAAGCTCTCAAACGTGCCAGTCGCAAGCTTCTCAACGAGAACACTGATTTTGCGTGCGCTCAAACCACCTCCAATAGAGTGAGGTTTGCGAGTATTTTTCCAAAAACTTAAGTAATACGTGGAAGTTTTCGCCTCACTTTGGCTCAGACCTGAATACATCTTGATTCAGGTTCACTTGTTTACGTCCACCTTACCCGAACGAGCCACCCCTTATTTGGGCTGCTCTCATTACCGTGGCTGAGGCTTACCAATGAGCACCAATTTACTGTGAGTAGCCTGTAACAAGGCACTGCAAAAATTCTGGTGTCACACTGAACCGGTGTTGCCCAAAATAAGAAAAAACTATCAGAGGTGTCCCCAGAAATGTCACTGTCTGGGCCAGTTTCTCTAAGAGGCATCTTTCCACTTCTGAACTGACTCAGACTTCCATCTGTGCACCTTTTCCGCTTTTTGACGTGAAAACGAATTTCTAACCAGTCTGTGTGCAAAATAAGCAGTCTCAAGACGACCGAATAGAATAAAATTGTATACAATATGAATGAATAAAATACAATGTGACAAATTAGGGTACAGAAAGATAAGTGTATTGTTATTACAATACAGCATAATATAGCATGATGCGACCCAATAGAAACCTAGCTTTGCGAGATAGATCAGATGCAGTTCGAGGCAATCCAGTTCGGGTTGGACAAGCGCTAACCTTACGCCAGCATGCTCTGGTTTAGGTCGTTACCTCAAGGTATCACCTGTTGAAACAGAAAAAAGAATAATGAATAGTGAAAGAGCGACTACGAAAAAGTAAGTTAAGGAACAGTTTTCTGAATGCTCTCTCCTAAAAACGAATTTACACAGAAAGCACATCATCCTGAGAAAGCAAGCGAAAATCAATGGAATCAGGAATTGAGCTCAATTGGAAGGTTGCTATAAATAAATTGCAGGACTCGTTCTAAATTGGTTCAAAGTCGAACTTATAGACTTTGCTCGCGATGATCTAGGTAACACCACGCATTTGCATTGTGTTTCCATGGGTCCCGATGAAAATCAGTGAAAGATACATCATTTCTAAACGATGCAGCGAAATTCGGCAAAACTAGACAGACGAATTTCATTGCAACGAAAAATAATCAGTGATCTTCCATTTCCATTACAACGGCATTTTATTCATAAGGACACGGATGAAATGGTAAACTAACTCATTTTAAAATTTTAGTACTTGCAGAAAGTGCACAGGAAAGAAACAACATTTAAACCAAGCCTGTCACTGGAGAACTCCGTTCAACGCAGCCTAGCAGTTGTTAGGATACAGGAACCCGCTTAAAGGGAAATCCGCAAATGCAGACGTTAAGGCAGACTTGAGTTAGTCCACTTGATTGATCGATTGAATATCCAAATTGTCACGTGGCTTCTCTTGCCGCAACATTGGTATCCTAACAAGCGAAGTTGAGCGGAAATTTACAGGTCGTATGGTGACGTAAAAAGAGAGAGAGATCAAATCAGAAATTTCAGGGGTGGCCTGATGAGCCAACAACGAGGTCTGTGAACATGAATTTCGAGAGTGCGAATCCTCCAGTCACTAGTTACTTTCATATTTAGGAGGTTTTTCTAAACTTCATTTCACCACAAAAATTAGAGAAACCGTTATTCACTCGCTACAGGTAGTGAACTAAACAAAAAAAAGCAAAACCTCGCATTTGGAAATATGAGACGAGACTTCTGCCCAACTCCCACAGTAAATCCTCAGTCGAGTCTGTCTGGTGTCCACTGTCCTCGTTCCCACTAACTCCAATGGTTGTCACCGCTGAAGTGTTGATCACTGACCAGGTTAATGGATAAACCGAATCAAAATCCACCCAAAGCAGCTGAGCCCACCATTCTTATAAAAACGTTATGCGCATAAGCAACAAATCATCGTTGCTCCATGGCGGTGTCTCCAAAATTACCAAATGAATTAATGTACCTGATAGATTTTGTGCAGGTATTAATGTTCAAAGCACAAAATTCATATCCCAGTAAAAAGTAACCGTTTGAAGAAACAAATTTAATATATTCGTTATCTCTGGTGTGTCGCTCACACAGTTTAACTGACTAAATGTAACCACCATCAAAACTCAATCACCCGTAGGAAGGAAGCGGTTAGTCAAAATGTGTAGGCTTTGTTTGAGTTACTCTGGATTAAAGCCCTAGCCGGAGGCTAATGCTTTTATGGCCAAAATGAAAAGACTGCGATTAATCAGAATGCATCAGTGAACAAATAAAGCTAACGACAACACAAAACAGTTTCGTAAATGTAGTTGATATTAATCTAATTATAAACACCAAGTACTGCGTGATATCTAACCGGCTCAAAGTGCTAACGAAACGACTCGGAGGGAGCTAGACTACTGTGAGAGATCTTGCAGGGGCGAAAACTATACGTATATATATATATATATATCAATCAATTCGGAGTGTACAAGTATGTGGATGTTTGGACAAGAGAGCACCGGGTACGCATACCTGACGAGCGACAATAACCGCAAAACCGGTCGTGTGCTCCCGGGCTAATTTTGTTTACGCATCCAGATACTACTTCCTGCTTATATATATATATATATATATATATATATATATATATATATATATATAATTCGCAGACCCTGACTAACACTTTATTTATTGTGATTATTACTTCGCTGCTGTAGGAGTTAATCGATTTCGTCGGACGGCTACTATCATTACGCCTATCATTACCGCTACTAGGCACATAAACAGGAAACAGTTTAGTTCCGAACTTTCATTGAGACTCTACGGAACAGTACTTTTGTTGTGAGTGCTAAATGCAGTCATGACAACAGCTCAGTTTATTCAGATGTCAGGGATCACTGTTTCCGGGCGAAGATTGAACGAAATCCTGGTTTCAATCACACTTTCTAGGTAACGCAGCTTAATAAGCAAAACCAGAATACCAAATTAACGGTTCTCTAGACACGTTCAGTGAAAATCATGTTAAACATCCTGTCTGTTTTAAAACTCAAAATTGGGAGAGACATCTGCTCTAGTTGGGCCGTAAATCCCCAGTCGATTCTATCTCGCTGCCGCTATCGTCTTTTTCCAGTAATGCTAGTGAGAAAAACCAAGTCAAAATCAAATGGCTTATACTACAATCACTAGCCTTGCGAAAGACTACCCACGGTAGTCGAAACGTTGGCGCATTACGAAGCTGTGTTATTAATATTATATCATTCACAATAAAAACCAATACATCGATTTTTCGATGCACTCCTTACATCATTTAGTCCTAGTTCATATTAGTCTTTCATAGTCAATACTCATTTATCGATTCTTCTGCAGGATAATTCGATCCGTCGGCATTCATCGACTTCCTCCAGCGGCCTTTTCACTCAGATTATCCATTAGCATAATCGGTTTGAAATCACCCTGGGTGTGTTGGTCTTTGACTCGGATAATGGCTATGATGAGTCAATGCTCCCAAATTACGGAAGAATATGAAACCCATCCTATTAAAAATTCTATTCCCCAAACATAATTACTTTCACGCCTAAGTGCAAAAAGGTTCGATCACCTTGCCGACGAATGCAAAGTCCAAGTTTATTCGTATTTTTATGTTACATTCAGGCATGACTTACAAATTAGATCCGAAATCCGCAAACTCAATTAATACTAGATGCTTTGCGTATCTTCAATTGACTTATTTGAGAACTAAATACCTGCTTTTGTGAATTTGACCATTTCCTGAGTGGTGGGGTAAAAAGGGTGTAGCAAGAAAAGTGTGACAAGTTACTGCCAAAAGGAACCCAACACGTTTTATTTCCTTTGGCAAGCAATTAGGCGATCAATCACTTCTGATTGTAAAAAATAAGTAGATTTCATTACCTCGAAGAATGTTTCTTATTGGGTCTTTGACGTCTACAACGATGGTGAGGTCTAAGTAAAGTAGTTAGCAACCAGGTAAACAGCCTGTGTGCTCACAAGACGGCACGCCCAATGTAAGTGCGTTTAAACACCTGCAGCCACCTTGTTGCTTCCTCCTTACGCTTGGGTTTAAAATTATAGAGACAAACGTCCAGATAACGACAAAAAATCGATCCTGATGAGATTTTAAGTTTCTAACTTCGGCGGGTGGAACAAGGGCCTTCAATGATTTGCCCCAAAAGCTGGTGCTGATTTTAACTAACTGATCAGTGCGCTGATATTTATCGATTTGACGTGCTGCTCAAGTCAGTCCTACGAAAAAGGATATCGACTTGAGGGGACAATTTGGGCCCACTTTGACAGGGGCCTGCAGGTGGCCTGGTAGACGCGTGCTCACACAGTGCTATTGTATTGTACTGTACTGCATTTTACAGAATTTTGCACACAAAAATGCGGCATGTCAGCCAGAAAGAGTGGTGAAAATAGAAAAATAGTCACACTCATCACCATAAGAAAATAAAAAATAAAGGAACTTTTTAAAGATTGATTTGGGCACTAATGGTACGTTGTTTATGAAGTCGGCTGGAACGCGGTCACGGTTTGTCAAGATGAGTGCTAAATATGGGACAGCGGAGTTCCTATAGATATTAATTCCAGAGGGCTTCGAGCGAAAAGCGGATCCTGTTAAAACATGAGAGCGGTGCCCTGAAAGATCGTCGTTCAGAGGATGTGTAGAATCTGAAGGTATTTTGTGAGCATTCCAAAGGCGGACAAGTGCTGATCACATAGATTAATGGACAATTCGTCTGGGGCTATGAAAGACACACGGCTGATAATTGATAGCCCACGGCGGAGAATTTTACAGTATTCTTAAAGGAAGCTTGCAAAACTAACTGGGGAAGAGTAAAGAAGAATAGGACGAACACATTGGCATACAAAATGGCAAATTGTGCTGTGTTTCACCGTCTTGTATCGAAGTCTTTTCATTTGGAATGGCAATCGTCGGAGATTGTTTACACAGGTGGAAACGTGAGAAGTTTACTTCAGATTTTCATCAGTAACAATCCCTAAATATTTCACAGAATCAACCCTGGTATGTTTCTTAGTTCATGAAAGGCGGTTCGGATGGGTTGACTGATTGAGAGAGAGAGAGAGAGAAAAAACAGATTGGAAGCATTCAGATGTGTTGAGATGTAAACCAGCTTGTGCAGAGAAATGGTACATCGAAGATAAGTTGTCAGAAGAAGTTAGAAAGTCATGGTTGCTGGAAACGGCTCAAGAGAGGGCAACAACTTGTAGAACGTTGAGAGGGGGAACTGGCTCATAAGTCACCGATGTAGGTAGAGAAGAAATACGGTGAAAGAACAGCACCCTGAAGTACGCTTGAGTTATTAACCAACGGTTTTGAAGTTTTACCTCCCAGCATGTTGATAAAGTAATCAAACAGCCATACTAATTAGGGCCTGAACCAGACAAATGTTCCCATTTTGTGAAGCATCAGAGACCGTTGGACAAACTGGAATGTCGAGGGATAGTCTAGTAAGACGCAAAGCACAGATTTCATCGATGACCTAAAGACTTACAAGTGAAATGAATAAGGGGAGCGACGGCGTCCAAAGTGGATTGATTGGATTTAAAAGCGAACTGAAAGGGGTCGTCAGGAGGGTACATAGAGGAACACTCTCAGTTTAGGATCGAATGACGTTTTGGCAATGGGCGAAAACGTCTATTTAAAGTATTAGAATTGCCAGATTTTGGGATAGGCACGATAGTGACGGGTTTTCAGTAGTCAGGGATAGAAGACAAGCCTAATGATGAGTTAATCAGAGAAGTGAATGCATCCGTCACAGCCACATGACTGTGCCTTAAAACAGCCGAAGACAGACTGTCAGGACCAACCTCTGTGACAGGTTTAGTGATGCGGAGAAACTCGAGCACCTCTTCGCTAGAAAAACTTGTAACTCTCATATCATCACCCGGTTCAAATATGACCGGGGTATAAGTAGAAGGACGAGTGAAAGCATGATTGATGCTGTCGACATCCACAGAACATTTCACTAATCTCTTTTTCTTCTCACACAACAATCGAATGTCTTGTCATTGGTATCGGTTGTTGTTACTATTCAAGATTCGGCTGGCAAATGTAGCGTTAATGCGTTTGATTTCAGCTTTTACTAGGTTGGAAATATACCTCACGCTTGAGTTATTACGGGATTTGTTGATGTGCTTCTTGTGTCTTCTTATGGATTTCAGTATTTGGGTGGAGATACGGCCATTTGAGACGAACAGTGTTTTTTGGGGGACAACAGATTGTCTCCGTGAAAAGTCTGAAAATATCATTTAACAGGGGTTCAAAAGAGAAGTAAGCAGATGTGTGTGAGAAATTTCGGAAGAAGAATATGAGTGTTTTGTGGAAACTTACAAAAGCGAATTTTGATTTGATTTGTTTGTCTGAAGCAATGGACGGCTTACCGACAGAATATACAGTGGCTCTTAGCAGAAACAGACAATGATCACTACTTGAGATGGGAGCATGCAGTTTCAAAGAAAACAAATCCAGGTTGGTTGATAAAAATCCTATCTAAAATATATTTACCTCTGGGGGGAAAACGCACATGCCCGCCAGATGGAGTGCGATCAGTGATAGTGTTGATCTATGGTTGAAATCATCTACAGTAATATGTACATTGTCCTCGAGAAGTGGAGCATAAAATGCTAGAAAAGCGTCAAAAAGTGATGTGATAATGTGTTGTAAGCCACATGAGGTGATGTATAAGTTCGTTAGGATTGCACTGGTTTTTCGGGAAATCATGGGATGACACTGTGTAACGAGACAGTCAATTCCGTTTAGGGAGCATTTATAAATAACCTCGGACCTTCCAGGCCAGAAATGGTTTATGCATGTTGCCATACTATCCCCAGTCTTCTTGTTCGCAGCTCTGTCCTTCCGGTGGAGCCTGAAGCTGCCTATCGACACCGGCAATATCCAGGTTCATGCACGTTTCGTTTATGCAGATGACACAACTGTGAAGTTGAGTCGGTGATTGGAGTACGAGGGACCGATCCAACATTTTCGTAAACAGAGAACGGATGTTAGCATTCAACATTTAAGGGCTGCCTCCTAGCCAGCACGCATGTTTCTTCTGGGTACAGCAAAAAGTAACTCCAGTCCAGGATGAGAACCGATAGGATTTTTAAACAGCAATAACTCCGACAGATTGTGGTGACGAACGGAGATTACAACAGAAGCAGAATCCGGCAGGAAATAACGGAATAGCGAGGTCACAGGATTGTAAAACAGCCAGTCAAAGGAAGTGCGCGAATGGGTCCGAACTCCGACAGGGTCAGCCACTATTGGCATTTAGATCTATCCGAGGTTTTAAGGTCCCCCGAAACCTGTGTGGTATGATCGATATGTTACAGTCCTGTTATATGAACGAGCAGTCACATGGCCGGAAGAGTAGATGATTGACCCAAACCTGTCTCAATTCGAATGACCAAATAATTCATGAAGGACGAAGTAGGGCGCTTTCAGGAAAATGTATGACAAAGTAAGTCTTCCAATCACCTGCCCATTTTGACTTACCTCGCCACCATTCAGGTGCTCATCTCATGCAATGTTGCCGCTTTCGGAAGTTTGTCTGCTTTGATGGATGTATTCATTCACTTCTTCAATTTTTCTGTTTCTTACTTGTTACCTGGAATTCTGCATGCACGGTGTTACTGAGTCGTTGTCACAATACCTGATTCTTTTGTCAGAATACCTACCAAATTAGTGCTACTCACTCACAATAAAAGCAGGGAAGCAAGAATCTATTTAACAAAACCAGGGGGTGATGAATAAGCCAGCTTTTGGCATTCGTTGATGCAAAAATGACTCAAACCGTTCAGTCTGTTGTTAATGTTCGTTGTTCTCGAACAAAACTTCGCGGTGAAAGGAGGTACGGCGGAAACGAAAAGAGACAAGCAGTCGCAGCTAGCTACCTTGAAAACAGTCTGTGAAGTTTCGTCTGCCAATCGCGTTTTCCAACTTCCAATGCAAGTCTCGTTAATATTTTGGTAGATAGCTTGTGTTGATCAGTTTTTCATCTCACCGGTGTTGATCTCTCTGTTGGTCCTGACTGATTGATGTCAACTCCACGCGCTTCTCTAGCGCACATTCTCTTTGTAGTCGATCATCTGTTCACTTTTCGACCTAGCACTTCGATTAGCATGATAAGGAAGTATTAAGTCTGATATGATCTTCACACTCGCCTTTTATACCTCAGTAGAGGCTAACAAGCAATAAAGCATTCCAGTATGGCTCAGGCTTTGCTGTGGAGTGAATAGAATCCTCTCACACACGATGTCGAGCGCGAATCCTCTATTTTGTACTAACAGCATAACACCGTCAGAGCGCAAATACCCTTTTTGACAGGACAGGTAAGACTGAAAAGATCACCGTTGAGGTACGCTTTCTCTCTATTACTGTTTCTTCAGATTTTTGTATTTCGATGCATTTTCAAAAACCACCATTTTCGCTCCAATCTGCTGCTTTTTATTAGTTAGTATTAAAACTGTAGACCACTGAACGCAAGACAGTGAGTGAGTCCAAATCGATGCGTGCATACATACACATATGTTTGGACGAGACAGTAACGGATACGTATACCTGACGAACAGCAATAAGTGCCAAGCCGGTCGTGCTTCCGGCATTCATCCAACCGACTTTTGTTCTGAACCGTGTTTCTCAGTGCCTTTTAGCCAATGACACTCACCTCGTCGGCGTCAGCCAAGAAGATGAGAAGCAACAAACGATGCCAAAACCGAAGCTTATTTCTTCATATTCATGCCCTCAGATTGCATTCTGATCCCTGCGACGCTTCTTCCAGCCCTGCCCAGCACATACAAAGATAACGAGCTGGTAACCTATGGGCAGATATATTATACAATGTGTCCAAGCCACGGAAGTCGACTTAGAGCAATCTCCTCAGTCAGGGAACAACTGTTTTCACCCATCGCACAACCAAGTACCTCGTCTTGAAACACTCAATTTTCTCACCAGACTCGAGCAATATGTCGGAGATATAGGCGGTCGAATACAAAAACTCGCCGGGGATCCTCAAAGGAGAGAGGCCAAGTATGACAAAGGTAAAGAAGAGCACTTTGAACTGTAAGAAATCCGGGTGTCGTGACGGGGCAACAAGTGTGGCAGATTCACGAAAACTGTTCTGAATTTTGCAATTCTTTATATGATCACCTTTCCAACGTATTCGCCGGTTGCGACCGCACTTCCGAGGTACATGAAACTACTTACTCCGTCTAACCAGTCACCAGAAGGGGTGAATGCAGACACTGGATCGACTGATGGCCAGAATTTGGATATCACTACGAATGTTGCCCAAGTCACACAGATGCTTTTAGGTTGGTTATCTTCTTGTATAATTTTGAATTCGATCCGGCTAGATGAGTCTGATGCGTATGTCGAATTAAGCTGGATCCAAATGCAATGTAATAGCCCTTCCACAGCCGAAAGATGATAACCGTCTAAGAATCTAAGCTGAAATAAACTGTCAGGTTGAATCATAAAAGAAGCCGAAGTGATCGTCACACTGATAATAGTCGTAAGCCTAAAGATCAACGTGTGATTTCATGCGAATTGAGTAGCTACTTAGTTCCACTATAAGGTCGTCTAGGCAGCGAATGTTGGCAATTTTTTACCCCCACGGAGAGTAAAATGGACTTCTGCAGCCAAACCTCACGCAGACAGAAGGTCACACAATATGCAGCTATAAAATACAGGTTTACCGAGTTGATCTGTGCAAACTGCGGACATAATGTTCCTTGGATGCATTATCCATTAGCCTGCGGGGGAATGCAATAACACCGAACAGTTACTGCAGCATCATAACCAAGCCACTATCCATATTACTTTAGAGTTATGACAAAGATTCTCAGAACTCCTTAGTTAGAAGAGTATCAGCTTTCTGATCGGTCACTTAACTTTGTCCATATTTTAAGTCTTTGTCTGTCAGCCCTTGATTGGCTAGTTGCAACGGCTGCCCTTATAGGGGAAACCGTGTGGGTGGCAGATAATATAACGTTGTAATGTGTCGTTTAATGTGTCCTGTTGTACCAAAGATAAGTTCACTACACGAGCGCAAACGCATGTACAGCTTTTGAATTATTCCTGAACTCAGAACCATGGTCTACTTAATTTTGAAAATGTAGGGCATTCCAGGCTTACACATTGGAACCAATGGGGAAATCATGCTATCTTCTAGCTAGAAAACGGGACTACCTAGTTTGACCATAAGGATAGAAATTGAAGAAGCAAATAAGGAGGATTCGCGTATTTGAGAACTGGAATCTTCAGAAATGGAAAAATATTTGAACGTAAATACGAAAACATTCAACACTTATCGTTGTAGCAACTTACTGACAAGTCTATCAAAGTGAAAACTGAGGCTATCACGTGAATTGTCTGATTCCCAGTTAGAGTGCATTAATAAACGAAAACACCGAACTCGCATGTTGCGGTTTTTCGAAGGCACGCAGGTATGTTTCTCACAAATCCACTTTTTCGTGCACTGTTTGTCAAAAGTTCCTATCCTGTTGAGTAAAGTATGGTTCAAGAACTTAGTACCTCGACATATTTTCGGTCGAAGTCTACCACGTCATTGACGAAAACTTTAAGATTTGTTATAAAGTTTGGATCAATTCAAGGGTAAGTTTGGACATCAAAGACTCTCACGGAGCCAGAGGCTCCGAAAAGCACACGTTGAGAATCTCGGACGTTTATTCGGGTCAGTTAACTTCGAATGGGACCTATTCAGACCTTGTGACCGATAACTTGTCAGGTATACCACCGTCTTAATCGAACTTGAAATATAATCAACGAGATGCAGTCCTGGTCTCTTCCGACTGATTATCACTAAATGTTGTCCATTTATGTGGATAGACAAACCCGTATCTACGTTTCCTATGCCTGACCACGGACAGCTTATTAGAAAGCGTATCTCTGAGACAGATGACAGTGATACGATTACAAAAACAATGCTGAACAAAAGGTTTTGGTTCACGTTTGGATAGTCAACGGTGGTATGGAGCTGTGGTGAGCTGCTTCTTATTACGGCATAATCAATGGTGATGTCTGCCTACAAGTTCTAACCCAAAGTATTGTATCACTGCGCAATGCCATTACTGAGGTTATTTTCCAAGACGACAATGTGCATGTACAATACTCAATTATCCATTAGAAAATTCGTCCCCAGCATGTCAAAAGATTCCCCAATAGCCATCTCTGTGGGCAAATACAGTAATATCACTAAAAAGGGTCAGTCATGAGCAACTGAGTTACCACTTGAAGGTGATCACACCGCTACAGGTGAAGTCAAACGTATCGACCTTAATGAAGGATTTCACTAATGTGTAACCTTTTGGTCACCTCGAAATGAATGTTATTGACAAAGAGCTAATGTTTCGGGAATTCATACAAACCCATGAGACTCACTAGTGCTCTCACCGAAATACCGAGTGTTAGCTCTTGTGTTTGTAGGCACTGGGTAATCCGAACTTTTTTTCCCGGGGAAAGTTCCAATTCTAGATATTTATGTGTTTGAGGGCTTGCCAATACTGTGGAGTTTCCCCAAGATCATGTTCTACCAACCGAAGTTCCAAACTCTCCGAACTCATGTGCTTGTCATCTAGCTTATTTGATCTTTCAAAGGATCCCGCACACACTACCAATCCAGTCTGACGCAATATACAGCTTATTCGCTCTCTGCCATCGAACCACCATGTAGCAGAATTCTGTATGTTTCTTTTGCAATAATTTTGCCTCCTACATATGCGTCATCCATCAACCGGAGGTCGATCATTCATTCCGTAATGGTCCGTGATCTACAAAAAGCTAGTGGTGGACAAGGGTGCGATATCATCCAGTGTTATTCAGTAGACCTTGGGTGGTCATTCCGGATAGTTTAATGGGTACGATTTTCGAATCACAATCGACTCTCCCAAAATGGATTCAGCGAACAGGCACTCATGGTGCTTTGCAAGTCAAGTGAAACAGTTGTATAGTGCTTCCATGGTTTCTTAATAGCGAAATGAGCGTCTACTCTGCAGGATTAATCATCTGAATGTTACAACAGAATTTCTCATAGTGTGAATTCGTTTCTCTTCACTGGCGCCATATGATACGGTATATGCTAAACGAACGGGAGTAACAGAACGCACACTTCGTCCTCGCTTTCTGGTTTCCGTGACGATTCGGTTAGAACCATAATTTTGAGCTGAACGGACCACTGACCAGCATGAATAATGTTTTCCTTCCAGGTATGAGAATATGTTTATCAAAACCGTACCAATATTTCCGGTATGTATTTCGATCCGAGGTAACCAGTGGTGGGTACCTGAAGCACTGAATCTTGTCTTATCAATCCATTTTACCAAAGGCTTAAACATCAACAAAATTTGTTTACATTATGTTTTTACTTCGTGTATGCCTTATGTGTCTATATAACAGTTTTTACGTAAATCCAAATAAAATGTGCAAAGAATTTATGATTTTGGAATTCCGTTGGTGAAGTACGACGAAACACTAATAGTAATAATAGTCATACTCGTTGTTTTGGATAAAACAATCTAGCTGGCTCTGATGCAGTTGTGAGAATGAGTTTGATGCATGGAAGGTAATCAGAATTAAGTCGTTCTTAGTAGATTGCTATTACAAATATTTGTTCCATCACAGTTGAGCATTGTGCAAAGTCCACCTCGAGTAATCTGATAACGTTTGTCATATGATATTCGGGAGTAAGATGTGTGAACTGATATCCCTGAACGATCGTGGATAGTCGAGAGGTTCCAACCACCAAGCTGATGTGAGCTTTCATGGGGATTTTAGCTGAAGAAACAGAAATGGTTATTGTGATGAATAGTATAAACTCTCGCACTCAGCCAGACATTTTCTGCCAGGTTACCATTTTTTCCTGAAATCAAGCATCAGCTTTATCACGGAGATGACAGTAGTGCAGCACTGACCTTATGAAAATCTCTAGGGTGGCTGCGTACTCGCCGATTAGTTGCCTGATTCTGTTCAACAAAGAAGTACGGTCTTTCATAACTGAAATGAACACGAATTCAAGAAAATACTTTCCTGTGTTACTTTTGTTGTTACCGACAAAACACAGCAAGTTAATACAAGACAAAACAATGCACCACGAGACGTAGTTTTCAGGAACGAATGCTTTAGGCTTAAGGCCACCGACTGGGGTAATTATTAAAGGTGGGAGGATTTGAGTCCAGAACATTCATCTGCAGACGCTGCGATGTAAATCATTTGATCACTGCCGGTCAGGAGTAGTATAGCACATGCTTTTGAGGAACGCGCTGTGGATCATGGATGCCATTCGCTGATAATTCTTGTTTGTTCGAAAAAGCCAGTACAAAGAGGAAAAGCACAGTCACGGGCTACTATGTTATCTGGATAGCTGAAATAAATAGCCCAAGTATTGCAAGTTATCTGTTTTTAACGAAAGGCAAAACTACCAGTAATTAGCATGCATTCACCTTTGTTAAACTTCAAATAAGACTTCTAGGCAAGTGCCACAAAACACTGTGTAAAATCAATCCGGAAACGTAATTCACTATTTTACATGATAATCACTCGCCATTAGATCAAATCGGCGATCTCGGTCAATCTGGTAAGGAAACATTTTAAGCCAGACTTGGCACATCATGTACCCTTGTAAATTACTAATAAAAGTATCATACTATTTAAAAAGAGGGAACAACTAGCGGTCATTTTGGAATCAACTCAAAGTTGTGGTATGCATGTAATCAAGCCGTTAGAAGAGGTCGCTTTATTAGTGTGCTCATTGTGTGACTGATTTTGCTAGCTACTCCTCTTTGGGCCGAAGATTACCAAAATGCTTTTACCAAATTCCGTTAATTTAGGTCAATAGATAAACTGCAATTATAGTTTGAAAATAGCATTCTTTTTTATTCTTTTTCTATGTGCTCTGCGGTTTTCACGAGCATGCATAAAAGCACATGTATACTTTGTTCCCTTAGCCTAACCGATCTTGTTTTTGCTTTAAAAAGGATCACATTCCTTGCCAAAACTGTGTAGTTTCTTTTAGAAAATGCCAAAACCTTAGCTCCCAAATAATTCACACTTGCGCTAAGTAAATGTACAAAATTCTGGATCTTCATGGACAGGTACTGGGGAATATTGATCGTTAATTTCACCAAATCGGTCTTTGTTTTTCGTCCTGCCGTCAGAATATTCAGATCAAGATAAGCAGCAAGTCATGCAAATGGGACTAGAGTCCGGGATGGATAGAGGCCGATGAAGCGTTTTCGGCTTTTGGGGCTACTTCTAACCGGTTGTTTGAAAACATATGCAATATGATACATGCGTGTTTTATGAACGGATGTTGTTCGGTCGAAGACCCCATCTGATGTTTTGGCTCATACATGTGACAGACAGTATTTCTTCAGCGGACTGATGGTGGTTAATTAGATGAAGTGCTTGTTTTCGCAAAAGATAAATGCTCCTATCCCGAATCTGGGGGTCATTTTAGCGACACAGCTACTTGTTTTCATTCCATTGTTTACCCCATATGACCTGTTATTTTCTTGCCTAATTCCAGGTGTTAGCCTCGTCCTAAGCCGTGACAAGTCTGCACTGCTTTATGACGTGTGGTTTCTAATAATACCTCATTATGCATGAGATCTCATCTAATAGCTGCCAGAAGGCAATTAACGTTGGATTAAAATCAACTAGCACTTCCGAGGGGTTCTATCACTCTTCAGGCAACGAAAATCAGGTTGAGGTGACGCGTACATCTGGAATTTCCAGTTTGCTTGTTGAGTTGCATGAAGCACAAAACTAGAGACGAAATGAGCGCACGTACATCAGAAATGATCGAGCAACAGTCAGGATGGGGTATCCGGTTAAAGTTCCCAAAAAACGTTAAAGTATAAAGCAGGCGCAGTCAGTCAGTGGTCAAATACAACTTGGAATCAGGCCAAGCTAAGTCAAGTGGTTGCCTTCTCCAAACGGAAATGACTGAGTTTTGACCTTTCACTCATTATCCGTGAGTAAAAATACAATGTTTATTAGCGGTGATTTGCTATTTTTCACATCATTGCCACATCTAACCTATTGAGACCTTATGTGACTCAATGCCACTCGTGGGTAAAGCATATATATATATATATATTCAAGCTGGTTCGCAGTTCTGAGATAATTCCTCACGATCAACATGGATGCGAATGATACACAGTAACACAGAATTACGCTCTGCTTGTGTGCGGGCAACAGGATTTTGGACTTTGAATTTGTGGAGGATGGTGATAGTCTTCTTAAGTTCACTCTGCAAGGAGTTGCAAGCATAAGAAAAAGTTTTTGAAGCAAAACTGTCACTACTAACAACGTGATCGTTTATCATGGTGTCAATGACCAAAGTCCTAGATATACTGCTACCTCTAGAATTGTGTTCGACGGATCATGCAAGCGCGTGTCAGTCGCTTTGCATCAAACGAGAGCAGTGATGACAGTTGAGAATAATGCAAAAGGACACAAATTTTGCTATGTATTTATGAGCTACGGGCAGAACACGTTGTCTAAGAGGTGGAAATGCCAGTTTTCTTACTGTGAAATATTTCGTTCACCTGCACAGACTAAGAAAGTTTGTAGGTAAGTAAAAGTTCAAGTTGTTTGACTATAGACGATTAAAGATTGCATTTGTTGTTTACAGAAAAAGCGGAAGTGACTTCTGATTTACTTCTGGTTCGATTCTGTGAACGGTGATAAAAAATATTATTTCGATGTTTTAGGAAACGAGTAAACGAGTCCGACCGTGTAAACAAGACAAACAGGTCAATATTACGGAAAGCAGACAGTCACAGCAGGATCAAAAAGATAAGCATTATCAACCTGGGACGAAAATTCCCGCATACTCTTCCAAAAAACTCCGAAGGGTTTCCATTCGGACCAGAAGATGGCTTTGCATCCCTTAGAACTCTAGCTATCTCGTCAGAATCTGGTTTCCTCTAACGAGGAAGCTTCAGTAGCAGCATGCCGAAAGCCGAAATTTACTGTTTTCTATATTCTGGATCTATGGCAAACCTTTTCACAATTACTCGAACAAATGTACTCCTGAGAAATCTCGTGGAAAAGAGACACATTTCTTTCGGGGTTAACAGACAAACTTGGGAATTCACTGCGGTTTAGTTTGAAGCCAAAAATATACAGGCCTGGGAGATTCTACGGGTTACCAAAAATCCACAAACCCGATACGCCTGTCCGTCCAATCGTGAATTGCATACCCTGTGAGGCCCATATACTGTCAAATACTTTACTCTACCACTAAAATTGTCCCACAGAATGGTGGTAAATCACATTGGTGTTTTCTTTTGTTTCTCTCGTACTCTGCAAAATGTCACATTAGAGAGAGGTAAAAGTGCAGTGAGTTCTGATGTGACTTCTCTTTTCACAAGCGTTCCTATTATAGGCAGTCTGGACGTACTCCAAGTTAACCAGTGACATTTGGAACACATATTTCCACTTGGCACAAGTGACATCATCACTAGTGTTAAACTATGTCTTATTTCCATTTTCTTCACAATTAATCACGTACTGTGCAGACAAGCTGATGGTGCAGCCATGGGTTTCCCTGCATCACCCATTGTAGCAAACTTATTTTTGCACTCTACCGAATCTAGAGCCTTGACCACGTTCCACACTCCACCACAAATCTATGTTAGATATGTTGACGACACATTTGCGGTCATTAAATATGAACATATAGATGAATATTTACACTGCTTCGAAGGCCAATCCAACCAAGTAAAGTTTACAATGGAGACAAAAACACAGAGCGCTATGGGTTTCCTTGACTCCCAGCTGACAGTAAACAATTCCTACAGTCTCACAGTGGGAATTCACAGAAAATCGAAGCATTCTAATGGATACCTGAACTTAAATTTAGCCCATCCCCAATGTGCAAAACTGGCACTGATTTCATCACTAGCCAGCAGAGTGGACAAACCATGCAGACGAGAAATTCAACACTTGCGCGTCTGTCCTTCGGGATAACGGTTACGCGTCAGAGCTAACCAAACATGCACCAAAAGACAAACTGCCCACACAACAGGAATGACACGAACTGCCTAGCTTCTTTTGATATCCCATACAGAGCGGGTACACCAGAGGCAATCGGAAAGATAATTCAGTTGCATAGTATCTGTGTTTTCTTTCGTACAGATAACACATTAGAGCATTACCTCAGAAAAACCAAAGACCCTCAACGCTTACGCGACCAGAACAATTGTATCTGTACGATTAGCCGTGAAGGCATTCCGGTCCAATAGTGGGTTAAAATCAGAATCATGGAATACAAGAAGAAGGAGGAATGTAGGCCAACGGACCACACAGACCTAAAAAATTAGAGCACGAATGTCCAGTCGCCCTTCAGGCTATATCCGAAGGCCACATTACTGACTAATATAACACCAAAGTCCTCCTGTGTGGATTTCGTACACATACACACACGCACACACACACACCGAACACCTCTACACGGAGGCTCCGACGCCCACTGCCCATTCTACATGTCTCAACCGGGACGATGGTGCAGAAACTTCAGGATGACACTGAAAACTTTAGTGGATAAACAGAAAGGATGACAGCACCTGCTTGACCTCATATCACCCCAAGGTCAGCAACACGAACAGTAGGGACAGCGATCGCATATCCCCCCTTAGACTTTATAAGGAATAAGAACATCCAAATCCACAGACACACAAACACAGACAAACACATGAACGCACCCTATTTAACACCATATTGGTCCAGGCTACCATTCCAGTTTTATTCGCTTGTGAACCAGTCTTGAGAATGATTATTCGTGATAACCGAAACGTCGACAAGTCAACAACTATCTCGACTACGTGGTGTTATTGATCAATAAAAGTTTATGCCAGAGTCACATTTTTGCTCAGTTCCGAATATTTTTGACAGATCCGCAGTATTTGTGAAAGTCCCGAAATATGGCAAGAAAATGCGTAGTCAGTCGAAAGATATTACTCGTTCAACGAATTTTGCCAGGGTCCAGATATCCTGCAAAATATCCCGTATTGCTCTGAGGCCCGGAGAATTCTCGTGGGCAGAGGTGATTTCTTCCGTAACCAAACCGTTAGCCAATTAATTTAGGAAATTTTTATTTGCAACAAGTTGTCAATAACTTACGATTGTGTACTTTCGGTGCAAATGGCAATTTGAGTACATAATTGAGAAGAGAGAATTTCTCATCTGTTGAAACAGAGTCCACAGGACGAAAGAATTATGGTATCACATGTAGAACTGCGTTGCAACTTTGCAGTCGATCGCGGTCACACTTTCAATATCACGGAGTTTCAACCTGAAGATAACGGATCCGAATCTCTTCAGCCCTGGTTAGGTTCTTCACTTGACAGCCCTCTACTGCTGGCAACCCCCGTTTACTGGAAAATGATGTACTTTGTGGTTGCATTATTAAAGGAAGTAAAAGAGAAACAAGGAAAAAAGGTAATCCTTGCCTTTTTGCTAATACGTTCACCACTTATATGATGCACTCTGGCAATGCCTCTTAATATTCGTCCTCCTTCGAGTTAAACTTTGGAAGCGCAAGTCGCCCCGATGACCTGTTTTCGGTTTTGGATCTATTGATGTTTGCTTGTTTGTGGCGTGGCCTACCTTGGCTGATGGTCTTTTTGCCCCATCTCATGGTTTTAATCCCCCACGCATTCTGATATTTGAAAATACCCAACTGAAACATGAGAACATGCAGTGGTATTTTATAACTGGTTGCATTTGGCACGTTTGGTAGGTAGTCGAATCGATGTAATGGAAAGTAGGCGAAAACTCGACTTATGTTTTGTTCGAGGTCCCGAATTAACGGGCATTTATGTTTAGTATTGACAATAAGCTATATACTGTGAAAGATAACAAAACGAGCTGCCCTATTATTCGGCGGGCAAATGATGTGCGTTAGCAGTAGGGGATAAAACTCTTTCAAGAAATTATTCCCCATGTGATATCCACCGTCAACGCAATAATAAGAAATCATTAAAAGACTATACAGCTGTTCCAATCCTGTTAGGAATCGTCAATAGTGCTCACAGAGCCGGAACCGGGACGAGAACCGGGGACGAACGACTGAGTCGGACGCCTTAGCCATTACGCTTTCGGGCAGAACCACCCAGAATTGTTAAACTTAACCACTTTGTGATATTACACCGAAACCTTACTAAGTTGCATAATCGAGGGCAGCTGACTAGATGCAATTGATAATATATCTTCAGAACGAGGTGCACGGCCTGCTGATGTCTTTTCACTATTTCGGGGCAACTGTTGAATAACTTCATCCCTCCTCTGTTGCTAAATGTTCGGGGTGATGTATCAGTCAATGGATCATTACTGTTCCTTGTGGGCAGTTTGGGACATCCCAACCGGGATTTCTTTACAGATGACAAACATTGCGGTGGTTCATTTTTGATAGCACATCTATTCAAAGACGAGATAATGCGGCTTATATCAAGCCAGGGAATTCTTTGTGAAACCGACTCCTCTTTCTTCATTTCGGTAAACGAAGCCCTCAACAAATTCAAATGCACCGTGAAGCATGGTCTAGGGGAGCGCTGATATGATTTGTTCAATGTTCCCGCGAGAATCACAACTGAAAACCACCTGATATCAGTTGCTTGAGGCTGTTTGAAACTTTCGGATTCGGGGTATTTACTCTTTCAAATGTTCTTCCTACGACGACTCTCCTCTAAGTTCTATTTAAATTGTTATCACGAAAGCGTATTTATGCAAATACATTTAAAAAATGAAAATCAGAGCCTGCGTATAAAAGTGAAAAGCCTCTTAGTAAGCAGATTGCTAACGGATCTGAGAAGAAAGACTGAATGGTTAGAACCGTAATTAATAGCTAAATAACCAAAAGAAAGACCATACTTCTGCTTTATCGTGTACATGCCCCGTTTCATGAAATGAGCATCAAATATTGGTCCTGTTCTGATCTGCGTACCATGCTAAAATTGAGGCTACCGTCTCGCAGTCCTGGGTGTTCGTGCGTGTGTATATGTGCGTATCATTCACCGGGTCCAGTTAGAAATTCGCTGAGGTCGATTTTTCCGACTGAATAGTTCAGCACGAGTCGAATAAGAGTCCGATTTCATAAGTCTTAGGCACCAGTTTCTATGTCAAAACCAATCCTTATCACCTTTGGTTTAGTTCATTTTGACCTGTCAATGGTTACTCTTCGTTGTGCCAAACAGCGCCTCAATCTGTTGATTCTCGACAAGTCTTGGTCAGTTTGCCTGTATCTGAACCTGCAATAACCTGAATTACGATATATGTAAAGTTTTAATTTCTCTTCCAGTGCACGCTGATTACCCACTCGTTTCCACTGACATCAGCATTTGGCCGGGGTTTCTGCGCGTCATTCTGCCATTTGGATAGAGGTTCATGAACGAAGAAAATAGACTTTTGTTGCTACGATTCACGTTTTCTTTCGTCCATTCCCGGTTTTTATGCTCACATCATTTGATTGGATGCGCTACAATACTGTCTTCGTTATTTCGTTGTATTCTCGTTCGATATTAGGTTCCATTATGATCTCTGTTCACCGCTACAATCGGTCGGAATTATTGTTGTTTAGAAACCGCATTGTTTCTCAACGTGGACCGGGATCACGCATTGCCGCACTTCAAAGACCTTATCCATACAAAAGAAATACTCTTGCCGGCCGCTAGGCAGCTCTTAAATGCAACCAATTTCAAGTACTGATCAGTATATACCCTCGGTCACCACTTCCATTCATTCAATCAAACAAATCAT